>JASAMW010001500.1:0-33372 GCA_030247985.1 Epsilonema sp. ZAB3_2
TGTGCATACCTTTAGGTTCTGGCGGCTTTTCTAATCCCAAGCGAATCTTTTCCGTCTTTTCCCTCAGAGCCTCTTTGCGATTTTGGCGTCGCAGTTTCTTCGTCTTCTTTCGTCAAATACACCTACAGATCAGAGCAAGCAACGGGTAATGCGCCACATGCTTCAACGAGCTTCAGATAGTTACATGTAGTGTATGCGTGAGAGACCAACCTTCAGATACTGACGCTGAAGAGGCTCGTAGGGCGCTCTCAGCTGAATGGGGTGTTCCACGAGGTTGCTCAGCGCTGCGGGGTCGTGCAGGGGTGTGTCCGGATTCTGCGCCTTCCTCTCCTCCATCTCTTCGTAACTAGAGCAAGAAAGTCCGCTGACTCAGGACCCATCTCTTTATCCGGGAACGAGGGCACAGACACGCGCGTGTTATGCTCCGATCCAAAACAGGGAGCGCAACAAACACTCGCTCTCACGTTCTCACTTTGCCTATAAGCACGAAGTCCGTTCGCGTTACCTGTGAACATCTTCCGGCAGTATCACCGCGTCCCACCAGATTAAAGGAGGCACCTCAGAGTCCACCTGCACACACAGTTCCACAAGTCAAAACCACACAATAACAGGCTTTGTTTTTGTTCACATACATATATCGCTATGGGACTCAAGCGTCCTGCGTAGATAGCATGTGTCTCTGCAAAAATACGAGTACGGAGCTGGGATAAAATCCGTATTTGTGAAATCTTTTCCACGGAACACGACTTGAGTTCCATAGCGAACTCTTCGTGGCCAGACTATAGGTATACAGCACAGCGTCAGACCGCGTCGGCTTTCTTCGGGGCGACCATGGCGAGTTTGACGGCGGAGGAGATGCCGGTCTTCTTGGCCGCCTGCGAGATCTCCGCCTGCAGCTTCTCCAGCTTCGCCTTCGCACGCTGCCCATTCGCCAACATCTCAAACTCACCCTTGCTGTGAAACTTGAACGCCATCCGCCGCGGACGACCAGCCGATTTCAACCTGCAATATTACTAATTCAGTCCGCAATTTTCTCTCAAAACTCAACATGTCAATAGACCAGTACGGTCTACCGAGAACGAGCTCAGAGAATGCGGAAATTTCCGAAGTCGCGGAAGGACCAAAGCACTTTCGTGCTACTTTACAAAAAGATTTTCTCTTTTCGATGCACTTCGGTTCGTAAATCTCCGTTGACTATAAGCAAGGCTAACAATCCAACAGGCCAACAACGGCGTCAGGTGAGAGTCGAAAACTACTTACGCTACGCGGGGATCCATAAAATCTGGGGTTCTGTGGCGGCGACGGCGCCTCCCCCTTTCCCTGGCGGCGGAATATGAAAGCCCAGCGGCTCTGCCTGAGCCCGACGAAACTGCTCCCATTCCCGCCCGTATATTCGCCTTGAGTGTGGGCGTACGCCCGCTCAGCGTCACTTCCTTGCCGAAGAGTCGACCGCTCTGCCAGACCGATCCAAGATTAGCGAACCTAACACAGGTACGCCACTACGTACAATCGCTGAGAAAATGCGCTGTTTTTCCAAGTTGTGGGAGCCATTTTTGCACGAAATGCATGGACATTTCCATGCAACGGACCATACCAGCTTTTGCAGCTGCACTACTGGAAGCAACAGCGGGCGTCGTCAGCAACAGCTCAGGCTTTAGGCGTCCCAACGTTTCCGCTATGCGATTCTTCAGTTCTGAAGCGCGCGTAGCCTTTTCCCAGCCGCCTGAACAGGAGCGCCCGGCTTTAACTGGTGGCGGGAGGGATCGCGGATGCAGCCGAAGGTACAGAAGCAGCAGGAGCAGTGGAAGGCAACTGCAACACAAGACAGATACAATCAACACGTGTTCTTGTACCACCCACCCAGCCAAGAATGTACACGATAGTATGTCGTGCTGTGTCCTCCTGTCTCCGAGCATTTTGCATTTGTGGTAAAATTTTACACTCATATGCTAATTTCGCACAACGAGAAGTGCTTGCCTGCCTTTGCCTTGGTTGCAAGTCGCCAGAGAACAGGGTGTCGCAGTACACAACTTGTACCAAAACAAAAGAAGAAAAATGAAGCTTTCTGCGCAAATACACATACATGTCTTGTCTTACATTCAGCTTTTTCTTTCTTTCTTCGATAATCCTTTGAGCATTCGCCATAATTTCTTTGATCTTTACATCATCACCACCACCCCTGGCTGCGTGGATACAGAAGAAGTAGACGGCGGAACTCCGTCAGGTACAGAAGAGTTGGAGACGGGGTGAGCCTCATCTTTTCTCGCTCTCTTCACGTCTCCGTTCTGTTCCGACGGGTACTCTTCGAACTGAAAGCGACAACAGGAATTGTATCAGATACGAAAACATCCAGCTCCTTATCTTTATTTGCAAATAATGCTGGCGCAATAGGTGTGGTTGAAAATAAAGAACGGCGTAAGGTAGGTGTCGTTTTCATCCACTTCTCAAGTGTAAATTTTTGCCGACACCTTTGTCGAAAAGTCAGAAGTGTCCTTTTGTACGCTTCCCAGTAACCCTTTTTTGACACTTTTCCTTATTTAAACCATATCTAATTCAGGCCTACGTTTGGCCGTTTCTTTCCTCCTGATGCTTTCGATGCCTCGATTTCAGCCATTACTCGATTTGCCAACTTCGATATCTTGTGATCATCTCGAATCTCCTCTGCTAATCGGCCTAAAATTATAAAAGTGGAATGTGTAGGGGGGTACTATTATGGGGTAAACCCGGACATGGAAAAATCCGGCCACCTAATCTTCAGGGCTGCATATCTCACAACCAATGAGCCGATTGAGACAAGCATAAGCATAATAGCGATCACTTCCGTCGAATTCTCCTCTTTGAGCTATTCTGTTTATCATTAGTCGAAACAGCAAGTTCACAGCAGCTTAGGTGGCCGGGATTACCCGATAATTGGGCATAGTACCTTATTACATACATCACATACATGTACGTACGTACAAGCAGCCGGTCCCAGTGGCCCGTACATGTACATACTTTTCAACTTCTTCATATCATGATTTTCGGTTCTCCGCTCTTTTGTACAATCGCCACAACTGCTGGATCCGCCGTTCCCATCACTTCATTGACAATTTTTTCCAGGTTTGCCATTCTGTTGTGCTGCTTCTCTACCACCAAAGATCCACTCCTGGTCCTGAGTCAGGACCTGACTCCTCACTCAAAAATCTCACTCCGCACTTCGAATCCCATTCGAATCCGTCCGAATTCGAGGCTTTTACTAAAACGCAAACTTTCCAAACATAGCTCTATGTTTCCAAACTAGCAAACTAGCAAACCGAGATCACTAAAAGGCAAACTTTTTAAAAGGCAAACCAAGCTGCACTGTGAGGTTTTAGTTTCGATGCTTACTGTTACAACTTTTGCTTAGGTGTACTTGGATGAGGAGGCTGCATATTTGCAGAGTGCCAGACTGCCCTCCACTTTCATAAGGTCCCCCATCTTTATCACTATCCAGATCCCCCCCCCCCCCCACTTTCATCAGCATTTTTTTAGCCCGACCCCACTTTCATCAATCCCCATTACCCCATATTCATGCCTTGGCAGTCCTCATGCTACCCACTTTGATGGGAAAGGGCAATCGCCATTGACCAACTGTTGGGTGCGCATGTGATCATAGATAAAATGCTGCTGCTGCTGCTGCTGCCCCCTCCCCCACCTTCATAATATTTTCAAGAATCCGCCCTTGTCCCCGTCCCGCCTTTATACTTTCTTCACCTATGCATAGACAGCCCTATTTATTTTCCTAAACCACGCAATATGGCTTGGTTTGCCTTTTCGTAAAGTTTGCCTTTTAGGATGCTTGGTTTGCTCGTTTGCTAGTTTGAAAAGTTTGCTAATTAGTGTGCCCGAATTCGATTCACATTTTCAAGGACTCCTAAACCGCTGACTACTTCTTCTAGAAATAGGAATCCTTGCATTTATTCAACTTGGCCGTGTATTCCTAGAAGTCTCTAGGCGTACATGGTTCTACTTTCTACCAATGTACTCGTTGCATTTGCTGCACCTGCAGAATACAAAAAATTATAGCTTGGCACAACGAGAGATAGTCTCCACTGCAATATGTGCTTTTATTCTAGCTGATACCATCTTATCACATCACCAGGCAATAATCATCAGCGTTGCATTATGAAAAATTGTGCACACAATAATTCATACAGTTCTTGATTGATACTACGTCTGTCACGAACGCAAGCTTTGCTCAAAATAAAACTTCTTCTCCCTCTGGCCTTATGAACCATAACATTCTAAGAATTACAAGCATATGACACATATTATAACAGTCACATTGTACTGTACGTACTTTTTACCTACTATCACACTGTTTGGCGACATCGAATTCATCCAGCGAATCGACCACTCATCATCACTACCGACCTACCTACTACAAAAATAACAATCCAAGGAACGTGAACGAATTGATCAAATCCAGCTGCGTAATCAATAGAGCACGTATGGTGTCCTTCAAGTAAATTTTGATCAAGTCACGCAACAAAGTCAAATCAATCCAACGTACAAAACGTACTAAGAATACATAAGTGTAGAAATCGTTGTTGCCTGAATAGCATATCGCTTTTCATTGAGTTTCTGAGTTAAGCTCCTGCGCAAGGCGGTACTTGGCGCCGCTATTTGCGCAAGCAGACAGAGCTAACGTACCACTGCTTTTCTTGCTCTTTCTCATGAGTTTTTGGCCTGGGAATGAGGTTCAGCAGCTTCTTCCCGCTGTTGTTCTTCTTGCTGTCGCAGCTGCTCTTGTTTTCGCTCCTCCAGTGCCTCGAATACAATTTCTTCTAGACGTTTCTCCTTCAGAATGTTCAAGTTTCCATGCTCAGGCCTCACTAACTTTCCTGCCAAAATCAGTTCATCCATAAGGCCCCAGCACTCGCGATTTCGCTGGATTGAACGGTAGACGCATTCGCATTCTGGCAGCAGCTCGGACAACATCCTCAAACACATACATAAAGCGTACGTATCCAATGCGGTAACACACATTGGTTTGGTATGCAGAGGATAACGCAAAGAAGACTAGGAAAGAAGGAAAAGTGACCGAGGATCTTAGCTCATCAAGTGCATATAGGCTAAAACGCAGTGGTAGTAGCGTAGGAAGAAACGCAGTATTGTAAAGTATGCATACTTGTAAAGTATTGTAAAGTACGTACATACTTGTATACGGGAACAGCGACAGTGTCCAGGAAGTCGACTTGTAGAGTGGGGATGCAAGCGCGCTCTCTGTCCATCATTTCGATCGGCTTGCCCCCCATCGCCTTCTCCAAGTCTCCTTGCGAAAAGAATTCAGTGTAGATATTCGCCTTCAAAATATGTCCTCTTTATCGCATAAAATTCAGCAAACAGTCTTGCACCCAGCAACGAACGTAGAACGGGAAGGTGGAATTATATCACATACAGCGATGTCCTTGCTGTTCTTCCAGTCCTTCGCCTGATCTGACAGATCACAAGCTGTCATCAGAAGAGAAAGCAGCAGGAAGTGATCGCTCTTGTTATTACGGTCATAGCCGCCTGCGCAATACAAACACGAGCTGCGAACTGTACCTACGTATTACAGTCCTACTGTTCAGCATTGCACTGAACGTACGTACGTAATGATACGTACCCGCACGATACGTACACGAACGTACGTACGTAACGTACCTAATGATTCGTAAAGTACTTTCTTACGTTTGATCATTTGTTTGAATTTGTTGACTTTCACCAGGTGCTGAGCAATATCCGTTGCCAAAATAATATCCCTGATATGATCCAGCACTTGGTGGTATTCCTAGCAGGAAACAAGTGAGTCAGGCAGTCGTAAAGCGACCTGCGCAGTAATGAGCCGTGCTTCTCCCCCACTAGGGAAGGAAAAAGCTGCAATTTGGCAACGACGATACGTCGCAAAGGAACGACACCAAAAATGTGCGCACACGTACGCGCAGGCATTGTTTCCGTTTCTTGGCGAATGGGGGCCAAACCACGACTCAATACAGGGTAGGGCGCACTTCTCCTACTCTAGTTGTATGTATATGTACAGTTGCCATACTATCTGTAAGACCTTTCCGGAAAGATTCTCGAAAACGTTGCAATCGTCCATGTTCAAAATGCACATCGTCTGAGCAAAATGATGCCTCTGAAATCAACCATTAAAACGTATACAGCATCTTCCCGTCATTGTTGTACGGTTAGCTACGGTATGTATGTGTTAAACCATAAGTTATGAAGCCGTGCAGCTCACACTACAATAATTAACAGAAGGAGTAGCTGAAGTACCTACGTACCTCTAATACTGATCCTTCTGAGCTATACAGCTGAGCCAATGGCGTCTTCTACAACATATGCATCACATACGTATGAATAAATCACGTCGCGCAGAACCATTATCTGATCCAACAATTACACGTTAGATGCAGCGTGTATAAGTACATTGGTTGTCTTTATACCGATTTCACTTGAAAGGCATTGTTGGTGCCACGGTGATCAATATCGTGACAGAGTGCGGCGACTAGAAGAGATACGCGCTCCAAATCGCTGCAACAGAACACACGCTCCTACCAGCCTCAATCCAAACCAGCAAAGAGCAAGCTTACAACTGTGCATAACTGCTGGTCAGCAGCATACTTGCAGCTCTCCGGGTACCCTACGTACGTGTGCAGTGTACCTTAGATGCCTGATGACTGTGGGTATTTTGAGCAAGAGGTAGGCGAAGTGAGTGACGGCGAAGGCGTGTGACCAGTTGTGGTAGGGCACGTCCCGATAGCCCTTCTGCACCATGAGGAGGAAGCGACAGAGGGTGGGGCGTCGCATGCGCCACTGCGAGGAGAAGCCGAGATCCTTGAACATGCTGAGACAGGCCTCCAGCTGCGCCTCCGCGCTCGGAACGCCCTGCCGCGGCAGGAAGCTGAAACTGCTCAGCTCCCCCTGCCCCTCGCCGCCCCACGCAGACATCGGCGCCTCCTCGTGCAGACTCAGCCGCAACACATCCTCCTCCGCTATCTACAGCACGCACACACACGCACGTATGGATGGGACTGCCCTAGGGGGTACGTGAAATTCCCGGGAGAATCTGAGGAAAAACTTTTTGAGTGGGGGAACGCAATGAACCCAGCCCCAAATTTCAATTCTACGTATGTCCCCACACTCATGCGTACTCCACACGTGCCGTGTGGCGTGCACATGTCTGATCGTAAAGTGTTACCGAACCGTACCTTTAGCTGCGAATCGTAGACCATGAGCTCACTGGCCAAATGACTTCTGCGATTCGTCTCCTGCAGCTTCCGATACAAGAGGCACTGAAAAAGAGAAGCGTACCTACATAGTACATACGTACCTATGTACGTACTTACTACTTGATTATGCCGGCACAAGCAGATATCGCAAGATTACGTAAAATACACATTGCTTACGTAAGCAGATGGCTGCTTGAGACTTACGTGTGATATGCTGATGGCGCAGTAGACGGCGAAGGTGGTGGCGATTCGCTCGTCGTTCACCGTGAATGTCGGACGCCCGATCTTGTTGCACAGCTCAGCAACTCCCACCACTTGACCTGCACAAGAAAACCACATCCTGCTATTGTACAAGAACCATAGTCCGATACCTAACCAAAGGTACACCCCAATAACCTGAGCGCAACAACTTTCACAGTCGAGAAGAAAAAGTTGCCAGATGTGCTGGGGAATCGAACCCCGGACCTCTCGCGTTACAGGCGAGCGCCTTTAACCATTTGACTACACACCAGGTTGACCTCGGATGACCCTTTTTCAAAGTACAGCAACGCACAACACGAGGTCGTGTCATCCACTAACAATGTACACTACATACATACATAATGCGCCAGCTTACCCAAGCTGTCTTTGATGGGGAAGCACAGGATGTTTCGCGTTCGAAAGCCCGTCCTCTCATCCACTTTCTTGTAGAATAACGGATTACTGTAAACACACCCATTTCAGTTGTTACCTCCTACCATACTGCAAGCTAAGCCAATCGTAGGTTAGGTAACTTGTTTACCCATACCGAAATAGCCTCTCATGAGCGCCAGACGGTGCTCACGTGAGTAGGTTTGCGCGTGACATACACGGATATTTTTCAAAAAATCTTTCGCCATTTTGCATGAAAAAGCCTTCCGGGACTTTGGAAATCTCCGTACTCTCTCAACTAACCGAGCCAGGAGACTGAACGATAAATGATAATCACTGCTGTACCTGTATGCATCGTGTACGTTGATCATTTTGCCAGTGGAAGCGACGTGTCCTGCGATGCCCTGATCGATCGGAAGTCGAATCTCCTTCAGATACTCGTCGTTCAGTCCGTTCTTCTCAAACACCTCAGCCACCAGCTCCGAATGCTCCTTATCCAACAGGAATAACGAACACCTACAATATACCTAGGCTTTACCTACCGCATACTTACTCAGACATCGGCACGGTAATTGGGGTGGGGAATGTAATGTTGGTAAAGGCTGTGAGCTTTGGGGAAATGTAGTTTCTTCAATATATGGGAGTGGGGTTATGTGAGGCAAGGGGTGGGTGGGGGTGTGCTGTACATACCCCAACTGACCCCAGGCCGATGTCTGCTTTACTGTACCGTACGGTTCATTACTCAGCGCGTACATACAAACACAATACACTCACGTTTCTGCCCGGACCAATGTCTTCGCCTCCTTCGTTATATTCCGGACAAGCATTGTCATATCATCTGAAACACAACAGCGATAATACAGAGTTGATAACACCCATCATGAAACAAAGGTTAGATACGGTACGCCAGGTACGCAACATACTGTAGCTAGATTCAAATGAGGTGTATGTGTAGTGTAAGCGTACCAAGGCTGGAGAATACATTCTGTGCCATCGCCAGGAAGATGGCGCTTTGTTCAGCCAATCGCTTTTGCTCTGCGACGTTCAGGACGATGGCCAGTAGGGCGCAGATCAGCTTCAAATGCGGACGAACACGCTCCAAGTCCTGCCACCGATCTCTACAAACAATATAAACAGCTCCATGCCGCATTTCTCTGGATCAGCATCTTCACCCATCAATCTCAATTACGTATTACACTAGGGTGCCCCTCCCATCATAACTACCTGCTACCATCTACTAGTACCACCAAAGTGCTATGCTCTCAGTTCTCACCCACAGGCCACATTAAATGACAAAGACGGTGAAAGGGCAGGTAAAAATGAGAAGCGTACGACGCTTGCATATACGGTACCTACTTTTTGTCTTCAATCTTTTAGATTTACAATGCTACTCGACCGACTACGTCGAGCCAACTCTTAAGTCTCCACCTACCTAGCCACAACTGCCGCACAAACAAGAATTGGTGAAATGTCCTCGTAAAACGATCGGCGAAATTACCGGTGCAAAAGGCGCAAACAACAAGCATGCTGCATGTAGGTACCGTCGTTCAACAAAATGTCCCGCCCCGTCATTTTCGCATAAATCTGACGGGAAAAGGACAGAATAAGACGACCGGTTTGATACTATTTTATCGCGCAATTTCAGCTGAAATCGGCTGCAGCAGCAGCAGACATTATTCGTTTGAGAGCTTTTTTTCGCTCCCCTTTGACATTCTTTATATGAGCAAAATGAACTTTGCCTTCTTGATACCCATACTATTCGCCTTTCGCGATAACGCTGTGCGTGATTTCCCATTCCCTTAGCTAACTTCGAGCTTCCCACCCAAAACTCGCCGCCTAGTAAACATTTACGTCACAAATATACAAGTTTTGCAAAACGGTGAAGTTTTGACTTTCCGTTTTGTTTTTCACCGTTTTACAAAACTTGTATATTTGTGACATAAAATGTTTACTAGGCGGCGAGTTTTGGTAGTGTGCTAACTACTGCACCCTTAGCTAAGTGCACTGCGAAATCACGCACAGCGTTATCGCGAAAGGCGAATAGGGCAACGGCATGTGCTTGTGAAATGTTGATCCCAAGAGATGAAAAATGCTTTTTGGTGCTAATTTCAGCTTTCACGCAGTGAATCGAACGTCAATCTTCGTCACAGCAGACGGGGTGCTACTCACTGTCATTCATATGCGAGTCAAAAAAGAGTAAATTGGTGCCACCGTGGAAGAAAGACAAAGGAAAAAGCTACGCACCAATTCGGAACACCGGACCGAATGGACGAGTATGACAAGAGAAGTAAACTAACTAGAATCAACGCAATACGCAACAAAAGAAGACTTAGTATAGTGACAGAGAACACGATAAAAAATATCTTTTGTTTAACAAAACAGAACGTTCAGTCACTTGAACAAAGAAGAGGCATAGAACACCACCATACATATTATTTTACGCCAAGTAAACGAGGCTCGAAACGTGACAATTATATTCACTATTCAGACGCACATTGGGGGTACAAATTTCAGGTAGCGGCAAGAAAAAATAGACAACTGAACCATCACGAATGGACGTGTCAGCAGAAGTGCCTGCCACTCTATGACTGTAAAACAACCACCAAACTGAGATATAACAAAAAAGAAACAACAGTTTCTTAGGCTGTAAGAACTCCGTTAAAAATAGCAATAAAAATTTACGAGATAGGCGGGAAAAGAAAGACGAAACTTGCTCAATCCAAACCACAGCACAGCACAGCCACCGTTCGTCACCACCCACCCATCAACAAAAGACCACATCCTATACCGTATTTACCGGTGCATAGCCCGTGCTATACAAAAATTGGGTGGTCCAATATGGGCCTATGCATAGGGTGGGGCTATGCATTGGGGGGTGGTTATGCATAGGACATTTTTTTATGTTTTTGAGAGGTGCGCAGAGGCATTTTTTGGTAAAAAGCACGTGTTTTAGGGCATAACTCAGGCCAACACAGGGTTATTCTAATACGATACACCCCAAAGCAGGCTTTAGGCAACTTAGCTTGGTGTGGGAGTCGCTATGAGTAGCTTATGACCAGCTTGTTTAGGTAGCTAGAGTACATATGGGGCTATGCACAGGGGGTGACTATGCATTGGGCACTTATTATGTTTTGCCAATATAATGGGGCTATGCATTGGGGGTGGTTATGCACCGGTAAATCAAATACGGTAACTTAGACTATCAAGCAAGAGTTGTCTTGAACCTTTGCACGTGCTTCGCAATTTACATCTGCTCCTGCAGAATAGGAACCCATGAAACGTGGAGAAGATTCCGTGAATGACTCCATATTATCCGCAGTACGGGCAAAGGGCAAAGACAAACTCTCAGTGGACCGACTATCAAGACGTACGCCCTTATTATGTGCAATACACAAGTTCACAATTCTAGTGTAACAGCCCACAGGGCAATACACTTGATAAGCAGCAATGGGGGAGGCGGGGTATTGTACAACTTTGCAGAGTTGGCAGTTACGTACATGATGAAGAAATTTGGGCGAAAATCGATATCCTCTCAGCCATTGTCCATCACTTGCATATTCTCGCTACTACGCTGCTACTAAACTTTTCGGTCGCCGATCTTTTCCACAGATCACGCAATTAGTAGTACGCACACAAATAGTACGTACGCTGGTCAAAATTGAGCGTGCGTGCGCACGTAATTTGAAAGCTAAAGGCGATGTTGGGCAAGTTTTGTGCTACGTTTCTCATAAATAAAAAATATGACGTAGTTTGTGTCCTCCCACAAAGTGACCACGACCAAGATTAGAAAGGCGACAACTAAGTTTCGCGCGGAGCCCAATCGATAGAGGGCCACGCCTACTGCCAACTCTGTAAAGTTAGACAATACTTAGGTACAACATGTCTATATTCACCCCCGTACTGCCCCTATACGCGATGGGGTTATCCACGAGGGTGGCATTACAGTAGTGTAGTACATTTTGTACCGTAAAGGCAGGCGGGCACTCGCTACTTACTTTTCGCTGCGATGAAATCCGCAGTAGATGGCGATGAGACCATCGGAATTGGCGCGCAAAGGGATGAGCGTTAGATTGAGAGCTTCTTTCTCCAACTCCTCGTCCACTTTCTCCACTCCGGATGCAGCAGCAGCAGCAGAAGTGGACGGTGACGCCTCCTCCTCCGCTCTCCGTCTCCTCCGTTCCAGAGTCAGCAAGCTGCGCTGCTGAGCCTTAACACATGCACAACACAAGTATTCATTCATACGCACATGCGCATACACCCTTATGCTAAGGCACACACATTCTGTCACACACAATACATAGTACAGGCTTACGTATGTGTAGCAGCAGTACGTACACACATGTACCATGTGAACATAGTAGGTTTCAGTCCACACTCCACATACAGCACGTACTGGTACAATACTGTACTAAAGTACTCAGCAACTGTACAGCACGAGTAGCGTCGTGCGTTATATACAGGGTGTATCAGAATTTACTATTACCGCGGCAGAATTGGTTCTGCCCCATCCTGCGTGGGATATTGAACATGTTTTGAAAATGTACTAGCTTTGGAATGGTAGAATATGCTCTCCATTGTGGTTGAATAAGTAGGCAAATCCTCGATTTCTGAGGTCAGCCTTTTTGAGCTTCTTCCTGTCGGCCTAGAAAGTTGAAATTTTGCCTGCGCAAACGTTGAAGCCTTGGCTACATGTTGCAAAAAACCGCAGTAAAAAATGACGCTCCGTTGTGGAGTTATAAGCACAAACATCCGGAGAGTAAATTCTGATACACCCTATATAAGAAGTGTAACTGCATGCATACTCGAGGCAGTTGCTTCCAATGAATCTCCGATGTTCCTTGCAATAATCGATCGATCTCCTCAGAAGCACCCTGCAACAATACAATGCCAATGCACGCTGACAATGTACGTGGGCTCGACTGTAGTTCCACAGCCGTACATACAATACGTTTTCCAACAGAGTGCTGCTCACCAAAATGACTGGCTCCTCGTCCAAATCTTTCGCGTCTATCACCTGAAGAAAACGTAGAAACACGTCAGTACAGACCAGTAGAGGCAGACAATCGCTCCTTTCTCCAGCACATCTTGTGAGCATGCATTGGGTCAGAAAGTAATATCCGACATCCCCCTCCCCCCGAGCTGGGACCCGAACCCAGGTCCGGTCCCTTTCTCATCGCGCGAGGCGAGTACTCTACCAACTGAGCTACAAAAGTGGCACGACTGAATTCGTCGAAGACTTTCCTTCATAGACAGGCACCTCAAAGACAGTGGAAATGGCAGATGCATATAAGATTTTACCTGACAGAGGAAATGATCCGTTTCCCTACAGTAGACGAAGAAAGAGACGGAAGAACAGTTGCATATGGACTTCAGCTGAAACAGAACGAGAAAGGTACAAGCAGGTAGTAATTAGGTAATCTATATCCCATTCCGCATACAAATTACTCGATGGCGTAGCTAGAGCTATCCCCCCGTGTTGTCAGCGTTTGCGTCCCCCCCATTGTGCAGCTAACGTCAAATGCGCCTGCGCACTGACTGACTTCCTCATTGTCTCGTGTCAGGCAGCACACGCATACATACGTACGTACGTCACACAATGTACGGTTGCACCTTCATCATAGTCAAGCGTCGTACGGTACAATACCTGTACGTACGTACACCGCAGGCTTGCAACGTATACGCACTGTACATGAGAACCGTTTCGTTTTTGCTTTACTTACCCAACTGTTGAGCATCTGTTGAAACTGAACCAAATCAGGATTACTCGCTGCAATCTCTACAAGCATAACGCAGCGTCTACACATAATAGCACGCCTACAAAATGTGCAATGTATGTAATGTACATGTGAATGGCAGGAAGTGCGCCAATGAGCTAAGCACCTACAGTACAGTACAGTACAGTACAGTACAGTACAGTACAGTACAGTACAGGGCAGCGCAACTTTGTCATCACCATGCGCATGTACGCGTATATATAGTACTTGTACGAGTGAGTACGCCTACGTATGCACGTGCAGTGTACGCTTGCTTACCGAGTAGTTCCGCAAGCTTATCGTCATCCATCCTCGTTCCTTCGAGAAACGGCTGTGAGAATATTGAAGGTTCTAGAATTGATGAGATCGAGACAGCAGTATGATCATTCAATCATCCCTTCACATACCTTTCATTTCACACCACCATCCATAGACGACCAGGGAAGGACGGAAAAAAATGGAAGGCTACCAGCGATACAGGAGCCAATTATATTCATCAGCCGGATGATGCTGCAATGAAACACACACACACACGCTTGATCAGAGAGCAATAAGCAAGAGTCCACGGCAGCCAGCAAACGCCTTAATTACGAACAGAAAGGTGCGACCACTGACTAACACTAATGCAATCTTTCCGTGTGGGAGTAGGATAAAGAGTAATCAGTATGGTGGAGGCTGTTTCCAGTGCCTATAGACAGTAGTTTCGCTTAAACGCAGCAATGTTCGCTAAAGCTTCTACCGCAACAATAATACACCACGCTGCAACAGTGGCGTTTGCTCAACGTATTACGAGTTACGACGGAATTCACGTTCGTTCATACGTAATACGTGTAAGTACGTGTTGTAATGCGTCAGAACGGAAACGGAAGGAAGGAAGGAAAGGGAAGAGCAGAACCAGCCAGCCACTGCGCTTCCATACCTGAATTAGCCATACATAGGCTACGTATGGCACAAGGCATGTAGCGTGTGTATAACAAATGGCGCAAAGCCCAGACAAAGTGACAGCACAGCATGATACCCGCGCAGCGCGTGATAAACGGAAGCAACGCGACTACTGGCTACAAACCGCTCTCATCCGTCACCCCTGATTTTTGCTCACACCATAAAATACACCAGAACGTCATTATTTACGACAAAAGTCCATCCGGTTGGGGGAGAGTGTACACTGCACTGTGCACTGTCACACAATGCCTGTGCAGCGTCTGCACGTACGTATACTACAGGGTGTCTCACGTAGACCTACCTAATGATCCAGCCTTATAACTTCCGTATTACAGTACATATCAAGCTGAAATTTTGCCCCCAGGAAACCAAGAATATACCATTTATTGTGGCAAAATTTGAGCCAGATAGGTCAACTAGGGATGAAATTACGAGCTTGCAAATGTTGGACCTTGTTTATTTTCGCATTTTCCGCACTGAGCGTGGTTTTGGGACTAAAATCTTCTGCTCGGCATGGTCAAGCAGCTCATCCAACATTGAAATATGGCGGAACAATAATGGCTGAACGTCATCACGGACCAGAACACAAAGGATACAAAAATACAGGCGATTTACCGCCCATAGCAGCCTTAAAGGAGCTGTCGAGGTCAATAGTGGCACCAATGATTTCAGAATGTTGAAAAACTTGGTCACGAATTTGCAAGCTCGTAATTTAATCCCTAGTTGACCTATCTCGCTCAAATTTTTCCACAACAAATGGTATATTCTTGGGTTTCTGGGGACCAAATTTCAGCTTGATACCTACTGTAATACGGAAGTTATAAGGCTGGATCGTTAGGTAGGTCTACGTGAGACACCCTGTACTACACGCGCACACAAATTAATTTCGGCGTGAACGAACGATTGCGCATACGCCCGACTTCTTCCGACCAAAATTGAGTCGCAACCAGAACATCCAGAAACAGTACCACAGAGTCACAGACGCACTTGAACCACAACCGGACAGAGCGAGCATCTCAAAACTTGTGCGACATGATTATCTGCCAGATAATCTGGGTGAGGGCCCGGGCATGAGTAAACTACTAAAAGCAAAAAAAATTTCGCAAAGCGCAACGCTTTTGTGGCTGCTCAAAGCTCGCACACTTCCGCAGATACTTTTCGACAGAAAATGACAGAACGCCAAGGGCTGCCGCTTTACTTTCGCCATAATGTCGGCATTGACTGGATAGCAAAGACGGCACGGCAAGCGAACAGTTGGCCTACTTCAGCTGGCAGCAAGCAAACGAGAAGAGAAGGGAAAAGAAAGAATCGATCCGAAATTTCGGTCAGTCTCACGTGCTCAGCTAACTGGAACGGGGTGAGCAGCTGACGGCGAAATATTTCACAGAAGATACGAAACGAAAAGCATGCAGTACCATCGCGCGTACAATACATTTCTTTCTCCTTTATTTAGTCCCCGATTTATGCGCCGCATTTTGCCTTTTTTCCAGCACATAGAGAACGTCATCAAAAAGCCCAATCCGGCAGCAAAAGAAAGAGAGGATAAAAAGAGCGCGGTGATAGACAGATAATATACAACAAGAAGATAAGATAGCAATAATGTACGTACGTACGTCCCGTCCCGTATAAGCGCTCCGTGTGCTACGTACGGTACACCACGTACAGCGTGTTCACACTGCGGCGCTGAGAAAGAAGAATACACAAACACATCGAATCGTAAAACAGAAGCATGCAGAGAGGAAGAAAGATACGCGGGAAAACGTTTTGCTGAAAAAAGGCGGAACCCCGAGAGCTTTTTCCGACCGGAAACTCTTTCTGATACGCAAAGCACATCCGACTGATAAGCACAACACCACAGTCATCCTTCTTTCGTACTCGTACACATACAAATATACCAAGGAGTTGTATTTACAGGAGAACCTGCTATGAAGAAAACCCCGCAAGCGAAGTTGCTGTCAAATTATGCTGCATTTAGCCGAGCGACAGCGAAGCAGGGCAAAGTCGTGGGTCGGGGGCTCCATACAAACAAATACTCGAAATCGATCAAAGATTTTGAGGACAAAATTTTCCGAAAATGACGTCATTTCCGAGATCCAGGCCGTTTTCGGCCAAAGAGGCCAAAAAAGCGCAAATCCAGCACCTTCAGGGGCCTATATCTCGACAATGACGTTGTGGCAGAAAGTTGCCGCCATAGTGAAACCTACCCGGAAGGATCCCCTCTTTCACGCCATACCACTGACAGACCACTAGTTAAGGCCTAACACGTTTATTGAACCATATCTTTTCTTTATCAAAAAATCCACCCAACCTTAAATTTATTTTTCCTTTGACATCAGACCACCATTAGATGCGCCTGATCAAGCTGATTCCGAATATGCCACTGGTGTCTGCAAAATTTGCATAATTTTAGGAGTTATGGCCCTCCAAAGTGCCCCTACTTCCAGAAATCGCGATTTTTAGCGTTTTTAAAGTCATAAGGGGTTAAATTTTTAAACTCAATTTTTCTGACCTAGTTTTATGCGTAGAATCCGAATTTGACCTTCATTTTTCTATTTTCCCACATTTAAGGCCTTATTTTTCACGATTTGAAATCTGAAAAGGAGAAAATGGCAGAAATAAGGCCTTAAATGTGGGAAAATGGAAAAATCAAGGTCAAATTCGGACTTACGCATAAAACTAGGTCAGAAAAATTTGTTTAAAAATTTAACCCCTTATGACTTTAAAACGCTAAAAATCGCGATTTTTGGAAAGTAGGGACACTTTGGAGGGCCATAACTGCTGAAATTATGCAAATTTTACAGACACCAGTGGCATATTCGGAATCAGCTTGATCAGGCGCATCTAATGGTGGTCTGATATCAAAGGAAAAATAAATTTAAGGTTGGTGGATTTTTTGATAAAGAAAAGATATGGTTCAATAAACGTGTTAGGCCTTAATCGATACTGAATATGCCTACCAACTCCATTCATTGGTGATCACGCGTGAGCACGAAAAAAAGAAACTGCAGTACTGAAGGTGATCACGCGTGAGCATAGGTGATCACGCGTGAGCACTTATGACTTCATAAATGCTCACGCGTGATCACCTATGCTCACGCGTGATCGCCTTCAGTAATGGAGCTTCTTTTTTTCGTGCTCACGCGTGATCACCAATGAATGGAGTTGGCAGGCATATTCAGTATCGGTTAACTAGTGGTCTGTCAGTGGTATGGCGTGAAAGAGGGGATCCTTCCGGGTAGGTTTCACTATGGCGGCAACTTTCTGCCACAACGTCATTGTCGAGATATAGGCCCCTGAAGGTGCTGGATTTGCGCTTTTTTGGCCTCTTTGGCCGAAAACGGCCTGGATCTCTGGGAAATGACGTCATTTTCGGAAAATTTTTTTGTCCTCAAAATCTTGGATCGATTTCGAGTATGTGTTTGTATGGAGCCCCCGACCCACGACTGTGCCCTGCTTCGCTGTCGCTCGGCTAAATGCAGCATAATTTGACAGCAACTTCGCTTGCGGGGTTTTCTTCATAGCAGGTTCTCCTGTAAATACAACTCCTTGAATATACAATGCAAGACGCAAGAACATCTTGAAGAAGTTTTATAGAAGAGATTATAGCAAAATAACTTACAAGGACTCCTATATGTTTTGACTAATCAAACTGTATAGGAATCCTTGTTATCTAAGTAATTATTTACGTTTCCTTTGCAACGTTGCTTTTTCTTCAGGAAAATCTACAAAATATGCATTTTGCGCAATCGTGTAGTTACGGCAAAAAACCGCAAAAAAAGGAATTTTTGTTTGCCAGTTTGACGGGCGGTCGATCCTGATCCTCCACCGTTAGAATGCCTTCTGCTTCGGATAAAACATTCCTCGGATTTGATTTCAGTACCCAGCAAGTAAAAAAGAAGATCTGCTTTGTTGTAGAACGTATATATGTGCACTGCACTGTTTTGTTGTGTTCTAGCTGAAAGCTGTGCTGGTCAGTGACAGTTTGGCTGATGTGCTGTATGTGTGCTCAGTACAGTTTGACACTGATTTTCCGGAATTCCAGTAATATCACTCTACTGTACCACCGAAAACATATGCCATTTATCTTGTACGTAGACGTTACATACCTTGTTCTATGCACAGGACGAAGGATGGCGTGCACAGAAGTATTGACGGTCTAGTGGTGACATCTCCAGTGGAATTATGGTTGGCTGCGTTGGACAAAGTACTGGAGAAGATGAAAGGCGATGATATTGATTTCTCCTCTATTTCCGCTCTCTCGGGAGCTGGACAGGTAATATATTCCTACAATACTGTAGTTGGTCCATCGGGAATGTGCAAAAAAAATTGTCGGCGTGTCGCAAGGAGAATTTTTCACGCATATGTGCATGCGCTCCGCCTATAGAAAGGTCATCGACAATTGAACGCGCATTTATCGGTTGATCAACCATGGTATTACGTTCGTATTGTTCCCTACACGATCAAGACTGAGTTTTGCTGTACACATTTTTCATGGATATCTTTATTTCTGCATTAGCAACATTCAATATACTGACCGAAGTCCATACTTCTAGCTGTCTTTGCAAATTTGTAGGGAAAGTATGAAGAACCTGCACACATTTTGTAAAAAATTTACGCGTTGGCGCCAGATTCGGTAAACACGGTCTTTATCGTTTTCCCCCAGCTACGTATACCAATACATAGCAGTACGTACGTACTGTACGTAGGTCTCGCGTGCAATAGTGAGTGTTGAATGTTGTGACTTCTTAGCAACATGGCAGCGTGTATTGGAAGCGTGGAGCGAAAACCATGCTAGCCGCGATGAATCCAGCTTCTTCCATACGCCAGCAACTGAAGAACGCATTCAGTGTGCCAGAGAGTCCGGTGTGGATGGATTCTAGCACTGAACTGCAATGCCAGCAGCTTACTCTTGCACTCGGAGGGCCTATGGTAAATAAATATATGCCTAAATTATGTTTGGGTGATGCCGCGTTCACCTGACGTCCGTAAGCGTATCTAGGAGTACATGGTTGTTTGCGGTGTGCCATGTACACTCCTAGATACGCTTTACGGACGGACGGACGTACGGATTTACGGACGTCTGGTGAACGCGGCAATATTCTCGGCCTGGGTTAAATGTACGTGACATGCATCACATGATTTTTGTGACTGCTAGAGGGTGGCTGAATTGACTGGATCGAAGCCGTATCATCGGTTCACTGGCGTTCAAATCAAGAAACAGCTGGACACCAACAAGGCTGCCATGGATGACACTGAAGTACCTACCTGAGACTGAACCCGGCGTAGCTACTGCATTGCATTTTCTTCGCAATGCTGCTGTATGCATGTAGCGAATATCACTGGTGAGCAGTATGGGCGCTTCTCTCTTCCTGGGTGACTACGCGCCTATCGACTACTCGGACGGATCTGGCATGAATCTGTTGAACATTCGAACTCGTGACTGGGAAGAGAGCTGTCTGGCTGCGTGCGGAGGCGCTCAACTCCTGCGCACTCTTCTCGCACAACCCACACCATCCAACACCAATCTGGTACAGTACTCACTTTCTCTGGCACATACATACATTACATGATGCACGTACGCATACCGTATGACCTGTGGTGCACTACGTATGCACTTTACGTATATGTATGGTACAGTACGTGTGCATGGTACAGTGTGCCTACCTATTGCACAGGGTGCTATATCGCCGTATTTTGTGAAGAAATACGGCTTCTCTTCAGAGTGCGCGGTGATTGCATTTACTGGTGACAATCCAGGTGAGTTGTGTTGTGTACCTAGTAGCAGGAGTAAAAGGGGAGTGACAAACGGCCGCTTCCATACAAACGGCTGATTTTCACACGCAAAGTTCGAAGCATTCCAGCGGTCGTAGAGAAATAAAACTGGCACCATTGAATGCGCCGATTCTTCTTCTTTCCAATGGTGCCAGGTTCGTTGAGGTCCGAGGACTCCTTCCATTTTATTTTTAGCGGGAAGTAGAGGGTACTTTTGAACCTCAATTTTTTCTCGGGGAATGCTCTGGACGGGTATCGCCAGATCTGGCGATGATCGCCAGATCTGGCGATCACGCTGCTTTCGCAAACCAGCCAGCGTGTATCGCCAGGATCGCCAGATCTGGCGATCATCGCCTTATCTGGCGATACTTGCTCCCTGGTTTGCGTGAGCGCCATATCTGGCGATCATCGCCAGATCTGGCGATCAGTATCGCCAGATCTGGCGAGCACGCTGCGAGGATCGCCAGATCTGGCGATCATCGCCAGATCTGGCGATCATCGCCAGATCTGGCGATCATCGCCAGATCTGGCGATACACGCTGGCTGGTTTGCGAAAGCAGCGTGATCGCCAGATCTGTCGATCATCGCCAGATCTGGCGATACCCGTCCAGAGCATTCCCCGAGAAAAAATTGAGGTTCAAAAGTACCCTCTACTTCCCGCTAAAAATAAAATGGAAGGAGTCCTCGGACCTCAACGAACCTGGCACCATTGGAAAGAAGAAGAATCAGCGCATTCAATGGTGCCAGTTTTATTTCTCTACGACCGCTGGAATGCTTCGAACTTTGCGTGTGAAAATCAGCCGTTTGTATGGAAGCGGTCGTTTGTCACTCCGCTAGTAGGTATGTATTACAGTAGGTGGAATTACAGTGTTGTGCCTTCCTGGTCAAAGCTCAAGCTGAACTGCTGTGTATCTCTTTAGCGTCTTTGGCGGGAATAAACCAACAACGGGATGATGTGGCTGTTAGTTTGGGCACTAGTGACACTCTTTTTGTGTGGATGACGGAGCACGCGCCGTCTCTCTACTACCACGTCCTCTGTAATCCTATAAGCCAGGATCATTACATGGGCATGCTCTGGTAGGGAAGGTCATGCAGCTACATATTTACCCATTCACACTAAATTTGTGTGTACAGTACATATAGGTACATACTGCTGTGCGTAGGTCATGCAAGCTGTTGGTTTGTTCTTCAGTTTCAAGAATGGATCTCTGACAAGGGAGAGAGTGCGTCGTAGCCTGGGCTGTGAGACATGGCAGGCATTCAATCACCTTCTCTCCACCACAAGCGCAGCCAATGACGGAAACATAGGTAATGTATGTTGTTTGTATGCAATGTAATGCTGTTACACTGCACGCCACTGGGTAGTGCAAGCGGTGTGTGTGTTTGGGGGCTTAAGGTTTCTATTTTGATTCTCCGGAAATTCTGCCAGCAATTTCGAGCGGAGATTGGCGGTTTGATGCTAGCGGTCGCAAAGTGGAGAGTTTTCCGGCCAGTGTTGAAGCTCGTGCAGTGATAGTCTCAATGTATGGCGAAAAGAGCCTACGCCGACGCACTGGGATATGCCCCTGGAAAAGGTAGGTACTCTTGAGCATGTACGTATACGTATGGTTGACGGAAATTTGGTACCGTTTTTCGCTGATTGATAATGTACCAACGTATACTATACGTGCGTACATGTAGGTCGTATACTGGTGACTGGAGGTGCGTCTTCCAATGCGGCTATTCTTCAAGTGCTGGCTGATGTATTCCAAAGTCCTGTCTACACGCTGGAATCGCCCAATTCAGCTGCTCTTGGTTCTGCTTACAGAGCCAAACACGGTATGAAACAGTCTGTGCACATGCATTGTACGTGTACACATATGAACAGTATGTATGTAGACACTGGCTACTGCGTACAACCGGTCGGTACTGACTGTTTGCACTCTGTAGGGTATTTTTAAATGTAAAACCGAATTTACGCGCTTATTGAAGGTTTGCTTGGAACAGTTCCATACGAAGAGATCTGTGGTGAAGTGCCGGAGCCGCAACTAGCAGCTCGACCAAACGCAGCCACTGCTCAAGCCTATGCCCACTTGCTTACCCAGTACAAGCTCAGAGAAGCTGAACTCTTGTGCCAATCCAGCAGTAAGTAGCCAGCCATTAATGGTTAAAAAAAATCTTGCCGTCCGTTCATTCTGCATCATCGATCACTACCACCGAATATGGCAAAGCACAGTACATAGTTCTACTATTGTTCTGTAAGTCGCTTCCGGCTGTTTCACTTTTTGTATTTTGTTGTCTACTGTGACCACTAAATATGGGTATTTGGTATTTGTTCGTCTACGTTGTTGTTGACGTCTTGTGCCTTGTTAACTTTTGACCGCAGCTACTTGTTGAATGAATTGAAATGTGGAATTGGGGGTATGTAGAATGCTAGGTATAGGTAGGTAAAGTAAGCTAGCTCGTGCATTAGCCAGAGGTCATCTACAGTGAAAAAGGATAACCTACAACTGCTTATTCGTAAATCTGGTGAATACTGACTGAACGTGTGGCCCGTAAGTATAGCATAGGAGAAGGTACATTGTGTCGTGGTACTGTACCGTGCGTGGGTGAAGAGAGAACCGAGTGCATGTGTTTTATCAACAAACAACAATAACAAGAGCAACATCACATGGCGGGGTCAACGGAAGAATATTCTTCTTCTGCCATCCGTTTGACCACTTTGTGCAAGTTGGCGCCGGCCTCGGAGCAGAGCTGTAACGAAAACAAAGACACAATAGTTCACGTCGTACACTATGAGGGTTATTTTGGGTTGAGGGGCCAAGGATGGGACTTCCCATACCCACCATCCCACTAGTCATGGACAGCTAAATTAACAAATCCTTCAAAGCGTGGTTTAGTAATATTCAGCGGTCCATGCACTAGTATGCCTATGCCTATTCACCATATGCAATAAGAGCCAGTGCTTGGTCGCGAGGCGACCCCCCTGAACTAACCTTGATTTTCAGTGCAACTTTTGATTGGTAGTCGACGCGAAGGTCGGCGCGGTGCGACCAAGCACTGGCTCTTATCGCATATGGTGATACCTAATTTTGTCGGCTTTCATATGCGTGGCTTCAGCTAACGGAATGAAAGAAGTGGGATTGAACATAGCTAAGGTATCTACTGTTAAGGGGGAGAGGTGGCCCGGATTACCCTGCAGGAACATCAGAAGAAATGAACATGATGCCTTACGTGTGAGAATTCAGCTGGCAAGGCTTTGAGGAGGCGCTGGCTCTTTTCTTTGGCCCGTTGCTCGTGAGCTCGTCCTTTTCCGCACCCTCCAGCTCCATCACCAATTTTCGTTTCTTGCGACGTTGCTCCGACGGTACAGGTCTATGGCTGTGGTCTGAGTGGTTGATTGTGGGCCCGTCTCAGGGAGCTAAGCCGAATGTACATACAGTACGTATACTTTTAGCTCTTGCTTACGCTACGTCAGTGGCCGATGGCTGTGGAGAACAAGGTGGATCGTGAACGGAGGAGCGAGATGGATGACTCAGAGGGCGGAGAGTGGAGGTTGGAGTGATGCTTGGAGTCGAAAAGAGGGCGACGAATTCGATGCGGACTGATGCGAACCAACTGCCCACAAAGCTCGGGAAAGGCCAAAGATGGCGGTTTATTTTCGTTGCATGTCACGATCAAATATTATCGGCGTGGCAAAAGAATGTCGTGTCATTTTGTCAATGAATAAGGGGTGCCAAACTATCATTCTCGTATTGAGCGCAACTTACGATTTCATGGATTTGAATTAGGACATACGCGGAGATTGATAAACATTTGCATTAGAGACGGCCTTTTGGCTCATGTACGTATACGTATACCTACCATGCATTGTCTACTATACTGTACGTACGTACGTACATACGCACAAACACGAGTACGTATGAATATTCAGTCAATGTCGTAGGCTTCAAAGGCGTTGGACCAGTTGACGGCGCAGTTTCACCACATCCCTCCCCCGGCAGACAGAACGGTTGCTCGCAACCGGAAAAAATTGATCCAGCCCACCAGAACACCAGGAAAGAGAACCCCAGAAGCTGGCAGGAACAGCAGGCGAGGACTTGTCGGAGGACGGTACAGGTCTATGGCTGTGGTCTGAGTGGTAGATTGTGGGCCCGTCTCAGGGAGCTAAGCCGAATGTACATACAGTACGTATACTTTTAGCTCTTGCTTTTAGTACGCTACGTCAGTGGCCGATGGCTGTGGAGAACAAGGTGGATCGTGAACGGAGGAGCGAGATGGATGACTCAGAGGGCGGAGAGTGGAGGTTGGAGTGATGCTTGGAGTCGAAAAGAGGGCGACGAATTCGATGCGGACTGATGCGAACCAACTACCCACAAAGCTCGGGAAAGGCCAAAGATCGATTCGTCTCACTGAGACGAGTCGATCGAGACCTCTGGCGCCGCTCTAAGTTGCCTCTACGCAAAGTTATTCCAGAAAAACCTTATATTGGGCTATTGTTTGAACGAAGATTGCGCAACGCACAGGTCGTTTCAAGTTGCGCACAGACGCTTGTTGAAAAGTTCAGGTGATGCTCTTTCATATGAGTACTCTGCCGTTTTCTAACTCGCCCTGGTTGTCTCAGGAGAGATCGATGAAGATAGGAATACGGACCCTTTCCAAAATAATAGCGGGGTTGGGCACGGGCACTTTATGAAACATCAAGGGAAGGATGACTGGATGAAACGTCAATGTACTCAAGAGGCAAGTTCTACTGTGGCATGAAACATCAATCTCACCAGTTTACCCGTTAGTATGGGTTTCTCGACGTTTTCTTTCGTTGAACAGAGTATACTATAGTAAACAGGCTATATGAGGTCCTATCTTCATCGATCTCTCCTGAGACAACCAGGGCGAGTTGGAAAACGGCAGAGTACTTATGAAAGAGCATCACCTGAACTTTCAACAAGCGTCTGTGCGCAACTTGACACGGCCTGTGCGTTGCGCAATCTTCGTTCAAACGATAGCCCCCAATATAAGGTTTTTCTGGAATAACTTTGCGTAGAGGCAATGTAGAGCGGCGCCAGAGGTCTCGATCGACTCGTCTCAGTGAGACGAATCGAATGGTGTGCTGGATGTTGAAAAATACCCAGCGGTTCGTTCAGTAGCGCCAAATCCCATGTTTTTGGGGGTGACTTTGAGACGTCGTACTGCGCCAAATACAAACGCTTTTGCGTCGCTCTTTTCTTGTATGGATAGGCCTAAGTTGGGCCTACTATGAGAGCAAAACTGCATGCTTGTATGTGCTGTGTGACGAGCGCTGTAGCTGCTCAAAGTTGGGTCGGAAAGAGTCCGTATATACCGTTCAACAATGAAATTGTTGAACAGGGACAGAAACCCAAAGCTAACTCTCGCTTGATCATCTGTACGTACGTGCCACTTCTCTTACCTTTCTGCAGCTCCCGAGGCTGTATCTCAGTGGGCCGCCAAACAAGGACTTCCAGCTCATTGTTCCACATGAGGTCGTAGTGGTCCAGCCGTTCGTTGTCGTTCATTTCCTCGCCTGAAATACAACACAACATACCGTTTACTACGACAATCCAATATCCAGATCCGCAATACGTTATATAGGCCTACATCCGTACTTTACGCTGCATGCATAGAGGAGGGTCCGATTTTTCTACGGCGGTATTTACGAGAAAGTGCCCGACGATGTCTCCGGCGACCATTTAGCCGGGCACATTCCGTAAACAGCCCAAGTCATGTACTGTACGTGCAGAAGAATACTAAGTACTTCTTTCTTACCCAGCGGAGTGTGCAGGCGACAGTTGGTGAGATCCACGTGTGCCAGCTCCGGCACATCCGGGCCCTGGAAGGCGGCTACAACTTTGGCCTTCAGCGTCTTGACCAGGTCGCTTCCCTTCGCCAGTTGCTTCGTCCTTCTGGTACTGCCCAGCTTGCAGGTGATCTCCAGGTTTGCCATGACGGGGAAGAGAACGAAAGACACCAAAAAGACACCAGAAACAGAGGTTTGCCAAAAAAGCGAGAGAGAGACTGGTGTTGGGTCCGCTGGACTCGATATTTATACGGGGTCGCCGGTTCGGTCACTTCCTGTTTCTTGCAGAAATATATGTAAATTCGACGACTACTTGTACTGTATGTCAAAGGGGTGACAGAGTGTTACTGTACTAGTGCAACCGTGTTTGCCTGCGATGGTTGTTGTTTCTGCCAGCCACTTGTCAGCACAAGAAATAGCCATGGACCCCTCCTAAAGTGGTCCCAGCCGCGTTCTGCCGTGTGTTATAAATATCTCCGGATCCAGCCATCGTAGAGCAAAGCGGTTAAAAATCTCTCGATAACTTTTAGCGGGATTGAAAATAAAAAAAACCGCATGCGTCTACGAGCCCTCTGTGTCGAGAAATCGCCAAATTCCTTAAGTATGAAAAATGTACTAACAAGGTACACTTTTTCCGATTATTCCACATAAATGAACAATGCCGCAAAAACTTTTTTATTAAAAGTAGCCTACCCTATGTAAAATTTGGTGTAGATTTCAAAAATAGTATCGGTGTTTCAAAAAAATTTAACCCCTAGTATATAATTTTGCAAAATTTGTATATTTTTGACAATTTTTGGGTAGGGGTTAAACTTTTTGGATCAACAATACTATTTTTGAAATCTGCGCCAAATTTTACACAGGATAGGCTACTTTGATGAAAAAGTTTTGGCGGCATTGTTCGTTTATGTTGAATAATCGAAAAAAGTGGACATTTTTCATACTTAAGGAATTTGGCGATTTCTCGACACAGAGGGCACGTAGACGCATGCGGTTTTTTAAATTTTCAATCCCGCTAAAAGTTATCGAGAGATTTTTAACCGCTTTGCTCTATGATGGCTGGATCCGGAGATATTTATAACACACGGCAGAACGCGGCTGGGACGACTTTAATTTGTGAAAAGCACACCGATGCCCTTGCCCAAACCGATAAGTTCATGGATGTGTTTGTCACCCCCTATTAGTCCCTGAGAATAATTTGAATTACCTGTGAATTAGCAAATATCAAGTTCCTTTGCGATAAAAACACCTATCACCATTTACACCTATCTAAATGCAGATTTATAATACATAGTAAGCGTGCCAAGACCACCTTTATTCCATTCGCGTGCACCGTGTGGACAGAAAAAAGTAAAAAGTAGCAAAAAGAGCGCAGCACTATCAAGCCTATTTGTATGTCCATTTACTTAGACCCAATACAAGCTCAGAGAAGCTGCTGAACTCTTGTGCCAATCCAGCGGTAAATTAGCCAGCCAGTACCTTGCCCAATCCGTTCCAGATGATCGATCACTACAATACAGCAAAGCACAGTACTACTGGTACGACTATTGTTCTGTTAGGTCGCTTCCGGCTGTCTTCTGTGACCACTAAATATGGGTATTTGGCATTTGTTCGTCTACGTTGTTGTTGTTGACGTTTCACTTTATGCCTTGTTATTTTTGACCAAAAGTTACTTTACTTATCTAAACTAAAATACATATGTAGAATGCTGGGTGTATAGATAGGTAGGTAATGTAGCTCGTACGTAGAGATAGTCTACCTGCACCAGCAAAGCAAGGTTTGTTACCACATACGTAATACGGGCTGCTATGAGCTTGAAATCAATATTGGTATATAATATATAGTGCAGCCTCCTTGGTAAAATCATCTACACTACAGTGAGAACGGATAACCTAACAACTGCATACTCGTAAGCGTACAATTACCTGGCGAATAAAGACTGTACAGATACATATACATACCTGTATACAGTACAAGTATACACTACTCACTCACTCATGCAATAATTAGCTTTTGTTTAGCTCTGTGCAACGCAGTGCATGAGTCGCTGTTTCCAGTAGGCGGTCATCTGTTCCAAGTGCGCCACTTGGGTCTTCAGCTGTAGATTGTCTTGGGTCAAGTGGTGCAGTTCCTGCTGCATCATCCATCGCTTCTGTTTCCGATTGTATCGCGACTTGGATGAGGCGATGTTATTCTTGCGTCTGCGCTCCCAGTAGTACTTGACCGCATTCCCGACCTTCTTCCCTTCCTTCTTATCACTTTCGTCGGCCCAATCAGCAGCTGACCCTTCCTCCTCCTTGGTCTCCTCCTGTGTCGAGTACTGCTCCAATTCCTGCTGCTCAGGCTGGGCCGCTTGCATCAAATCCATCATAGTGCTGCTGTCCATCGCAAGCGGGTTGGTGGCGTCTTCAATTTCCTGGGTTAGGTGGCTGGTGTCTTGGAGGAATTCGGAGAGGATGTGCCAGTCGGGGTCGCTCTTGTTGAAGTAGTCGTGGTCGTGGCTCAGACTGCGCTTCACCACCACTTCTCCTCCCCTCGTCTGTTTCTGCTCCTGCAAGCGCTCCGTTTCCTTCTCCATCTCATCCAGAATGGCGACCAACTCCTCCGCCGCACACAACTCCACACTCTCCAAATCCACATCTGTCACCAGCTCACTCTCAATCTCATCTGACGCCCATGTTGTCTCATCTATGCATACATACATACATACTTACGTAGGTGTTTAGGTCAGTGGAAACTTGCAGTAACTTACATAACGTAACATATAGCTATAGAGGATATATTAGGGCTTCATATACACTCTATAATATGGTCTACGCTTAGCGCAATGGACCACCATGGTCGGAAATTTCCACATTGCGCTGGGACTGGGACTCGAACCCAGACCCTTCGCATTACAAGAGAAATCTGCATTCGCAGTTACCATCTCATCTGATCTGACCATGCCGATGGTCCCCAACAGTATACACTATGCGTGAGCACCTATGCACGTACAATACTGTATGCTATGGCGACAGTACCTAGTTGTTCATCAAAGATGCCACATGAGGCCGGAGGCCACTGGAGTGCAGTCTGCTTGTCCTGCCACACCAGTGGAGTGTTCAAAGGACTGTCCCCAAAATCCATCTTTATGTCGTCCAGGAATGCCATTTGGGGCCCAAGCTCTTTCTCCTTTCCCACTGCAGTCTGTGTCACAGCCTGCTGCATCCCTCCAGAATCCGTCTCCTGTCCTACATCTACCAGCACGGCTCTCGTAGAGCTGCCTACAGTTGAACGCCGGTTGCAAGTTGATAGCTCGTTCGACCATGGTGTGAGATTGACACATGTATTCACACAAAGATCTGGTCGATCCGAAATAGTGCTGAACGCTGCTTATCCCAGATGAAAAGCTCGGAACACTGCAACACAGAATTAGAAACGAGTACATTCAACTTCCAACAGTTCACGCGCACAGTACACTAACACCAATCGGTACATATGCCAACCATATGCTACCTACGTACCTCCAAGAGCTACTGTTTATGGTCAAAGGCAGAAATGGTGAGTTCAAAAATTTAGTGGGGCACTGCCGATGCACTATTGATTGCACAAGAACTCACACCGTGCTGCCACCGACCATACACTTCGCTTGAAATTTGCTTACCTCCAAGCCAACTCTGGGATGGATTCGGTTGAGCTCCTTCCTTCAACTCCCGAGCGAAAAAGATTAGAACGGGCCCTTTTTCGCTCACCCAATGTGAAGATTTAGAGTTTATCAGCTGTTTCAACCTCTCACACCGCTCTGCCTTCTCCTCTTGGAATCGCTTCTTCCGCAACTTTCCTATCCAACGTTCCACAAGTATAACAACGATGCTAGAATGAAGAGTTTACGTCTGTGGATAGTGTATGCGTATGTGACTGACGAGTGATTGTGAAATCGCCAACGTCAAATGGCGTCACTTTGCGTTTGTCGCTGTTCCTATGGAAACGACCATTCAGCGGCTGTCGATGAGCAAATAATGCATTCTTGGCGAGGCGTCAGCCAATCAGCACCTCGCGCAGCGCGAGCGGAAATATCAATGCACTTTTGGCACCTTTGCGTGAGTGGGGTTGAACTACTGTATAGTGACAAAATGATTCAATCCTTCCTTTTGTTATTTAGAGTACGTAGCCAGGTCCATGCCGTGGCATAATGCATACACCAAAGCCTGATTGATCATTATTACTGTCTCGAGCAAAACAAAGCAATTATTGCTTGTGGCCGATTTCAATGCGTGCATCGCATCCATCCACGTTGATGCACTACAGAAGCCACAATGGACAACCAAAACACTTTTTACTTGGCACTGATAAAATTTCTGGTACACCACACAAATATAATATTATAGAACGGTCAGACACAGAAGCCCGAGGCCACCAACGATTACACTTCTTCTCTCACCAAAAACATGAAATCATGGCCATCGCTTATACCTTACCACAAGAAATAACATCAGTTGAAGCAGAGTCAGGGCAGGGCCTGTACGGTGGAGTAAAATGTTCCAAAGATGAAGTCATTGTAGAGTTGTTTTACAAATATTGTACATTCATTACATAAAAACAGGCCATTACGAACCATGGGGACAGTGAGGTAGCATGCTCATGCCCTGCAGCTAAAATGCTGATTACATATCTCACAATCAGTCTCGTCTCATCTATAATAGCTATAATACCTATCATCTATCGCATTTATAATGAAGTACATCCGATCCGAAGATATCAAACAAATCAAGTTATAAGTCCGCTTGCTACAAGGGTGGCGAGTGTCCCATTTTCTTGCCACATAGATTGCTCGTTTACTTTGTGCTGTGCAGCGACAACAGCAAACTGCGTCAAGAAAATGTACTATTTTGCGCAAAACCGAATTGGTGCACTCACTACCATGTAGCAAACGGACTACGGACAGCTGTGGCTGCTTTTGCTTGACCGAATGAGCAGCTCAAAAAACTTAAATCCAGTCTCAATGAAAACGCCTGCAAGTGCAAAACAACACATACAAACATAATAATAAAACACATGCACCAATGAAAACTCAAGGAAAAATGGAGCTAAATCCCAAAAAAATATGATGTGGAATGATCCAAAAAGTTTGCTACGAGAGAGGAGATACTGATGCTAAACAAAAAAAGAACACGAAGCTTGTTTATGCTTCACTTCAAACACTCAATGATCAAGTTTACATCCTGTTCAGTAGTAGACCTACAGTAAGCGCGCGTTATTAGCTTATGTACGTACGCATCACCATTATCACACCGCAGCAAAAATCAGCGCATGCCAGAGACAGTCCGTTAACTCTACTGCCTACTGAATACAAACGCAATCACAAACAAAAAGTACGTAATTTAGATTAGATTTTATGAACGAAAAAGCAGCAAGTGTCGCTGTCCTAGAACACCATCCTATCGTCTTCCCATGGGAATCATACGTATAACAAGCAGGTCCTTATATTTTCATCCAACGTACGCCAATATACTGTATAAGTAGGTGTAAAATAAGAAAAATGGTGGTAAAATCTCATAGTAGAAAACAGCTGACTATCATAGCTGGACACAGGAACAAACGCTGGTTCGTACATCCGCCTTCATTCATAGACATCAGGCCCGTCAGAGCACAACAACTACTACTAGTACACTACACTAGATCTACTCACATACGCATATACAATATGTACAAACACTCGCCGGTTTACGATGACAGAACGTACATGTAGTAGACTGTACATAATTTACGCCTCATGCAGTAGTAACAAACAACCACACGCCTCCGCGTATACTGCGGTTCATCATCAACGTACATGTAAACCGTAATGTATGTACTATCCTAGGTTCCTACTCTATCGAGCAATCACTTCGTACATAAACATACCCGAAGAACCCACACACGCAACTGTTCGCCAATTTTTAAAGAAAACACGATGATAAAAAGAAAGAATTTAAAACACAGGAAAACATAATAACTGTACCGTACAAGCAAGTACAATAGATAGAACTCCAGTCACACTCTGCTTCCTCGCTCCGCTCCTACTGCTTCACAAAATAATAATAGCCAGAAAAGGATCCACTCATGAAAAGTAGAGTAGTAGTGTGGGGGCTATACGGGCCTGGTGTCTGTTGTTGTGGATGCAGCAGCAGCTAATATGAGGGGAGTGGTGGTGGTCTCCCCTTCTGAAGGAGCAACAGTAGGAGGAGTGGCGGAGAGGGGGAGAGGAGGAGGAGGAGGGGGGAGGATGTGGGCGCACTCCGCCTCCACGTCCGCCAGACGCGCGACGGCGACGCCCGCGGATATCCGCGCCTCCGGCTCCCCGTCCCACAGCTCGCTCATCGTCTGACACAGCACTTCTCCGCGCTACAACACCAACACAAACCGACGCATAATTGCATACAGGAGTGCATGTACAAGATGAGCATGGTAGTAGTAGGGGTTGTGTGCACACCGGTTGGGGGGGGGGGGGGGGGGGATTTGGGAAAACCGGGGCAATTTTGGCCACCACGTCTGATTTCTTATTGGAAAAGCGCAAAAACGAGCTGTACACTTTTTGCGCCTGAACGGTGCGCATTTTCTACGTCACCCCTGCTAAATGAAGTCCGCCCTCACCCATTTCCCCGGGCTCGAATTTCCGCATTATCCTACCATGTGTATACACATGCATGCGTTACCTTGTCGCGTTTCCAGCTGTCTTTTATCACCGGGCGTAGATTTCGTCTCTTCACCACATCCTGCATGACAGGCAGAGTAGGAGACGTGCCTACTTCATCCTCGAACGGCAGCTTATACTCACTCGGACGCTCTTAAACACACACATTCTTTCATCCATCATAGTTCAACGAGGACGTACGTATATGTACTTACATACCTAACCTACCAGTACCGGTACTTACATATAGTCGGAGAAACGATCAAGAGTTCGCTTGACAATTTTGCCGCTCCTGTGGCAATGTAACATTTCTAAAACATTCTAAACAAGAATAGCAATAGTTTTTGAAAAAGGGTCGAAAAGCCGGTAGCTATTCTTGTTTAGAATGTTTAGAAATGTTACATTGCCACGGGAGCGGCAAAATTGTCAAGCGAACTCTTGATCGTTTCTCCAATACCTAACCTAACAGTACCGGTACTTACATACCTAACCTACCAGTACCGGTACTTACATACCTAACCTACCAGTACCGGTGGCAGAGTTAGTAGTAGTAAGTGCACAGTAGTTGCAACATTCAATACGTGCGCTAGCTGGGAG
>JASAMW010001501.1:0-11538 GCA_030247985.1 Epsilonema sp. ZAB3_2
AAGCAAAAAGTAAGTAGAATTACTTATTACTGAATGAAAAGTAGGGTACTACGGGGTAAACCCTAATATGGGCAAAACCTAACCTGGGACACCTAAGCTTCTTAAATGAATGAACATGGTAGCTCATTTGAAAGATAAAAGTTCAAGGAATCGATCAGTGTAATAACTTCAATTGGGTTGTATGGTTGTGGAGATATACCTGGTGTTGGAGTTTACCCTGTGTGTACTAACCGGCTTAGTCTCTCAACCCTTATATAGTCCTCATGTAACAAAAAATTGTTCCAAATGAATAAAATAACCCTCTCAAAATAAAACAATATCAAAACTATCCATATATTCTATCATTAGCAAAGGTAAGCAAACAATTTTTCCATTAGATAATTATTAACCAAATAAAGAAAACTTTCTTACCAGATAAACCACAAAACCATTCCCCACGCTCTACCAAACGCTTCTCCAAAACCACCACATCAAGTCCAGCTAATTAACAATAAAATACAACAACAACAAATACGCATACAATACAAATGAACCATCCAATAATACAACCAAAACCCTAATTACCACTGATTACGAAATAACACACTTACCAGACCAACCACAACACACAACCTCCCACGGTCAACGAAACAACATACAATAAAAGCGCACAACCTGTACTTACCACCCAATCTCTATATGATTGCGCAATATGACGTCATTTCCCATACACACACACACAGGTGTTTACCCTCGATGCGTGCCAACCACAAATAAAGCGCGCAACCTGTACTTACTTCCACGTCCCTACGCGCTTACGCAATATGACATCATTTCATAACACACGCAGCCACTCACCCTTCCCGTGCAGCAGCGCCACCTCACCTACAGGTTAGCCACACCCCCTCAACGTTGATTGGCTCCCCACACTCTCAGTACAACAGAACCTGTATCATACGCGCACTGGCACTCGAACTATATATAGACGTTTTGACACTTTTACCTTCTTGAGCCCCGTAGCTCAGAGGTAGTGATTGCGCACAGCACTACACTAGCCCGTGTTCAACCCTCGGACCTGTCAACATATACATACAGGTAAACATACATATAACTACTACAGAAAACAACACCTACAGGTAAAGGGAAACATACAGGTACCAAACAACATACAGGTAAAAGGGAACATACAGACAACAAACAACATACAGGTTCAGTACAAAAAATTTACACCCCATACCTACAATTACATACCCAAGAGGTACAGGTTGACTTAAACTTCCGTATACCCACATGCTATAAGGATTTAACCATGATATAAGCGACCGACTATACCCGCATGCTATAAGGATTTAACCATGATATAAGACCGAAACCTGTAGGTATATCAGCAAAGTACTCCTAGTGCTCAGGCGCCGGCGGCGCCTGAGCAAAAATTTTATCGCCGTTTACCTACGCAATAGGCAACCACCCAGGCTCAATTACATCACACCCATCTCGGGAAAAAACATGGCGAATTGAACGACAACAAGTCAGGAATATGGCCTCTGAGGCATGAGGCTAGCTAGCAACAGGAAACGCCGCAGCATTCCAGAAAGAGATGCTGGTCTCTCTCCAGCAGGCTTTTCAGTTGAATGAAGCCTCAGACCCCATTGACGAATATGCGGCAATTAGACATAAGAAAGCTGGCACGGAGTTATGCTGTGAAGCAGCGATCAAAACATGGCCACATACTACGTACGTACGGTAAAGTGCGTATATACATACGGCATACGTGCAGTTACTAGCTCGGACGGGAAAAGCTGTGAAAGAAAAATTGCTTTAGCGCATTGCCCAGCTACATAGGCGCTTTATGCACAGCTGTACGCACTTAGTAGTAGCAGTAGGTTACGTACGTACGTAGCTAGTAGCAGCTAACGAAAATAGCATCACCCGGCAACGCCACCAACACACAGCAGCAGCCTAAAATAGCCACCGCAACTTCCGATCCGATCATGCTTCTCACTCTTAAAAAGCAGAGGCGAAGGGATCGGACAAGAACAGTGCAGTGGAGGCGGCTATAGTCTGGCCAATAGCAATTGGCACCTCTGGACTCAAGGCGAGTTGAGTAGCTTGCATGTACTTCTGCTAAATAGGAGTACACGAAGCGTGGACAGAAATCCGCATTTGTAAATCTATTTTACGCAACACGCCTTGAGTCCAGGTGCCAACTGCTACTGGACAGACTATAGCTTAGCTTTATTGACCCAGGGAAAGATACTTACGTACAACTATGTATAACATGCAGCAGAGTAGCACGACATCGAAATGAGAGGCAAAGCAAAACCAACACCACTTCACTTTTGAAAGAAAGCCGAAACTTCTAAAACGGGCAGCTTCCAGAAAAGTTGAAAGAGATTTAAGAGCGAAAAGCGCCTACTGTTACAAAACTTATCGCATCAATAGCACTGGGCGCTAGCAAGAAAGAACCACGAACTGAGCTAAGCTTTGCGACTAAAATGTACTGCATATGGGCGATGGGAGCGTACATATACAGTATTATACGTACATACTACATACAGTACATACCGTAGTACACACACACGGTAGCTACTCTAGCCATGGCTGAACATGGCTTGATGCAAAACTGAAAAGGTTTAAGCGGGGGAGAAATGAAGGGCTTCGCAGCCTCGATCGATCTATCTATCTGCTGCTCTTCCAAAATGGCAGACCGCTTCATCCATAAATAAGCTATGTACGTACAGTATGTACAGTAAGACACAAGCCCACAAAAACCTTCAGTTTCGAATAAGTCAGGAAGCTAGCTGAAGCACAATATTGATTCAAGCTTCAGGTCTGTGAGGAAAAGTGGACGAAAAAACAGAAGAAGTGCTAAATTCGCTCTTCCATATTTCAACAGCGCATTTGCAAAAAAATCGCGTTACTTTGGCGGCCAGAATTTGAGGTGGGGAAAAATTTCTCCAGAGAACCGAACAAACAACCTTCACGTCGGTTGCGCTAGGAAAGAAGTTTTCAAAAATCGACCAAAAAAGCCCCAGAAGCAGCATCTTTGGCTCGGTCAACATTACTCCTCTCGTACATTTAGGGCGCAATTAGGATACGTTTTCTGTAGCGGTTGCATGTGTGGAAGGGGGGTCTTTTGTTCGGTCTTTCGTTCCCTCCTGCTATGTTGCGGTTTTGGATTTGTTCGGCTCATCGGTATTCATGGGTGAGGCCGGCAGGCTTGTATTTTGCCGTTTTTTGCCTTTTCGCTCCGCGGGCTGGGCTCATTTGGCGCTGCGGCTGGGACCCAGTCTGGCCATTTTGGCCCATCGGCCACCTGTGTGGCGGTTCTCCGTGCATTTCTGTTATTGCATTGTGCTCTTTGTTTTTTGTCCCGGCGCGTAGTGCTGCCGGGTATTTTGCGGTGGGGTTGGCCTCCGTCTCCTCTCTATTGGTTGGGCTCGTCCTCCTGAATGGTGTGCGCATTTTTCCCGCCTTTTTTTTTTTCATATATGGCATACCACTGACTTTTTCCTTGTAGTGCCTATCTTTGTGATTTGTGTAGGTTTCTTATTCTTTCTCCCATTTATCCCTCATATATTTTGCAAAGTAGTATATTTTTGTGAATTTTGGGTAAGGGTTTTTTTTGGGCAATTTTATTTTTGAATCTACATAAAATTCTACATAAGATAGGCTACTTCGGGAAGTTTCAGTGGTATTGCTCATTTTCTTGTAGGCGGGATTTTTGCTGCCTTTTCTCCATTCGGAGGCTGTAGTCCCTTCCATTTGGATTTTTTGCGGTAGTCTGTTTTTGCCTCCCTTCTCTCTTTCTGTCATTTTCCCCGTGCGGGCATGTATTCGCGCCGTGGTATTCCTATTTGCCAGGTGCTATCAGAATGCACTTTGGTGCCCAGGTGGCCGTTGGGCTCTTGGTCCGCTTGGGTCCCTATGGGTCTTTCCGCCGCCTTGTGCGCTCTATGCCCTGCGGATGCTGGATGGCTACGTTGGCGGCATGCGACCTGCCCCCCTTCCCATGAATATCCCCGTGTGCCTGCATTTTTTCCTACTTCGTCCATATGCGTTTTTGTGGGGTCCGTAGGCATATTTCTCGTTTCAGTACCCCCCTTCCGCCTATCTACGGCTACTTCTCTCCTTATATAATGTCTTAATATGCAGTACATACGGCAAGGAAATAGGCGCAAAAACATCCAGGGCTTTTTCAAGGCCTAATTCGACAGTGTAGGGAACGTAACGTACTAAGTATGTATGCACTATGTGTACGTAGCACCGTATTACGCGGCATAATTCCCCCATACTCGTGCAGGCACACGCACGTAACCAACCAACGTCGGTGACAGCTATAGCTCTGCTCAGAATGCCTGTACAAAGCTGCTGCAACTATTGTACTGTTGCGCTTAAAAAGGATGGTTGCGAGCAGACCCATCCTGACTCACACCTTTTTCAGTGCAATTTTTCAGCATCCTCCTGCATCAATCAAAATCTCGCACTGAAAATCGGTATAAAACACTGACGAGGAATCGCTGCTCGCGACCAACCCAGAAACTTTCAGCGCAAACGGTGAATAGCGCTCCACTCCACCCTCACGTCACCGTATTGTACGATATGCTTGCTTTGGCTTTGCACTTTTGTATGGCGCCTTTGAAGCAATCATAAGACCGTGTCGACTTTCTGTAAAAATGGCGGTTGGAGAAATTTTCATAAACGAATTTCCGTCGTGTGCTTCTTACGTGAGTGAGGGCGTACAAATAGCTTTCATACAGTACTATAGTAGACTACGTACGTACACGTACAATACGTACGTTATTTACCTATAGAATACTGCACAGAAGCCTTGCCGGCTTGTGAGGCCCCGGCGATGATGTGCTGTAGCTTTTTATTCGGTTAGCCGTTACATAGTCGACAGTTGTTGCATCATTTGTACATACGGTGACGTGAGGGTGGAGTGGAGCGCTATTCACCGTTTGCGCTGAAAGTTTCTGGGTTGGTCGCGAGCAGCGATTCCTCGTCACAGTGTTTTATACCGATTTTCAGTGCAAGATTTTTATTGATGCAGGAGGATGCTGAAAAATTGCACTGAAAATCTGTAAGTCAGGATGGGTCTGCTCGCAACCATCCCGATTTTTTAAGCGCAACTGGTAAATAGTTGCAGCAGCTTTGCTGCACATTTCTGACAGAGCTTATAGCTGTCACCGACGTTGGTTGGTTACGTGCGTATGTACCTACACGAGTATGGGGATATGCCGCGTAATACGTGCTACGTACACGTAGTGCATACATACTTAGTACGTTACGTTCCCTACACTGTCGAATTAGGCCTTGAAAAAGCCCTGGATGTTTTTGCGCCTATTTCTTGCCGTATGTACTGCATATTAAGAGACGTTTTCTGTAAGGATTGAGAGTAGCCTGTAGTATAGGCGGAAGGGGGGTACTTTTTGTGAATCGAGATAATATGCCTATCGGATTCCCCATCAAAAACTGCATATGTTGACAAAGTTTTAGGAAAAATTCCAGGCATCATCGAGACATTCGATGGTAAGGGGGTGGGCAGGTCGTTTTTCAAGCTTTTTAGCCATATTTCAGCATCCGCAGGCCGTAGAGCGCTACAATTTGGCGTGCGGAAAGATCCCAATAGGGGACCGAAGTCTGGAATCCAACTTTTGAGCCCCAATCGGCCACCTGTGGCATCACAAAGTGCATTTCTGTATATTTTGCACCTGTTGCAAATTTAGTTTTTTGAATACCACGGCGCGAACATGCCTGCACGGGGTAAAATTTTGACAGAAAGTAGAGAAGGGTTAGGTCTAAAAACTTTAGTACTACCGCAAAAAATCTCTATAATTGGAATTTGGGACTACAGTTCTTCCTGAATGGTGAAAAGTGCAGCAAAAATTTTCCCGCCTTTTTTATTTTTCAAGATAAATGAACAATACCACTGAAACTTTTTCCTCGAAGTAGCCTATTTATGTAGAATTTTATGTAGATTTCAAAAATAAAATTGTTTTTCCCAAAAAATTTAACCCTTACCCAAAATTCACAAAAATATACTACTTTTGCAAAATTATATGTTAGGGATTAAATTTTTTTGGGAGAAAGAATTTTATTTTTGAAATCTACATCAAATTCTACATAAGATAGGCTACTTACAAGGAAAAAGTTTCAGTGGTATTGCTCATTTATCTTGAAAAATAAAAAAGGCGGGAAAATTTTTGCTGCATTTTTCACCATTCAGGAGGACTGTAGTCCCAATTCCAATTATAGAGATTTTTTGCGGTAGTACTAAAGTTTTTAGGCCTAACCCTTCTCTACTTTCTGTCAAAATTTTACCCCGTGCAGGGCATGTATTCGCGCCGTGGTATTCAAAAAACTAAATTTGCAACAGGTGCAAAATATACAGAAATGCACTTTGTGATGCTATATCTCGCCACACAGGTGGCCGATTGGGCTCAAAATTGGTCCAGACTTGGGTCCCTATGGGATCTTTCCGCACGCCAAATTGTAGCTCTCTATGCCCTGCGGATGCTGAAATATGGCTAAAAACGTTGAAAAACGGCAAAAATGCGACCTGCCCACCTTTACCCATGAATATCTCGATGATGCCTGAACAAATTTTTTCCTAAAACTTCGTCAACATATGCAGTTTTTGATGGGGAATCCGATAGGCATATTATCTCGATTTACAAAAAGTACCCCCCTTCCACGTACTATGCAACCGCTACAGAAAACGTCTCTTAATTGCGCCCTAAATGTACGAGAGGAGTAATGTTGACCGAGCCAAAGATGCTGCTTCTGGGGCTTTTGAGTCGATTTTTGAAAAATTCTTTCCTAGCGCAACCGACGTGAAGGTTGTTTGTTCGGTTCTCTGGAGAAATTTTCCACCTCAAATTCTGGCCGCCAAAGTAACGCGAATTTTTTTGCAAATGCGCTGTTGAAATATGGAAGAGCGAATTTAGCACTTCTTCTGTTTTTTCGTCCACTTTTCCTCACAACTGAACTGAATCAATATTGTGCTTCAGCTAGCTTCCTGACTTATTCAAACTGAAGGTTTTTGTGGGCTTGTGTCTTACTGTACATACTGTACGTACATAGCTTATTTATGGATGAAGCGGTCTGCCATTTTGGAAGAGCAGCAGATAGATAGATAGATCGAGGCTGCGAAGCCTTCATTTTCTCCCCCGCTTAAACCTTTTCAGTTTTGCATCAAGCCATGTTCAGCCATGGCTAGAGTAGCTACCGTGTGTGTGTACTACGGTATGTACTGTATGTAGTATGTACGTATAATACTGTATATGTACGCTCCCATCGCCCATATGCAGTACATTTTAGTCGCAAAGCTTAGCTCAGTTCGTGGTTCTTTCTTGCTAGCGCCCAGTGCTATTGATGCGATAAGTTTTGTAGCAGTAGGCGCTTTTCGCTCTTAAATCTTCTTTCAACTTTTCTGGAAGCTGCCCGTTTTAGAAGTTTCGGCTTTCTTTCAAAAGTGAAGTGGTGTTGGTTTTGCTTTGCCTCTCATTTCGATGTCGTGCTACTCTGCTGCATGTTATACATAGTTGTACGTAAGTATCTTTCCCTGGGTCAATAAAGCTAAGCTATAGTCTGTCCAGTAGCAGTTGGCACCTGAACTCAAGGCGCGTTGCGTAAAATAGATTTACAAATGCGGATTTCTGTCCACGCTTCGTGTACTCCTATTTAGCAGAAGTACATGCAAACTACGCAACTCGCCTTGAGTCCAGGTGCCAACTGCTATTGGCCAGACTATAGCCGCCTCCACTGCACTGTTCTTGTCCGATCCCTTCGCCTCTGCTTTTAAGAGTGAGAAGCATGATCGGATCGGAAGTTGCGGTGGCTATTTTAGGCTGCTGCTGTGTGTTGGTGGCGTTGCCGGGTGATGCTATTTTCGTTAGCTGCTACTAGCTACGTACGTACGTAACCTACTGCTACTACTAAGTGCGTACAGCTGTGCATAAAGCGCCTATGTAGCTGGGCAATGCGCTAAAGCAATTTTTCTTTCACAGCTTTTCCCGTCCGAGCTAGTAACTGCACGTATGCCGTATGTATATACGCACTTTACCGTACGTACGTAGTATGTGGCCATGTTTTGATCGCTGCTTCACAGCATAACTCCGTGCCAGCTTTCTTATGTCTAATTGCCGCATATTCGTCAATGGGGTCTGAGGCTTCATTCAACTGAAAAGCCTGCTGGAGAGAGACCAGCATCTCTTTCTGGAATGCTGCGGCGTTTCCTGTTGCTAGCTAGCCTCATGCCTCAGAGGCCATATTCCTGACTGGTGTCCTTCTATTCGCCATGTTTTTTCCCGAGATGGGTGCGGTGTATTAGGCCGGGGGGGTGCCGGTTTGCGGTGGTCAACGGCGATATTTTTGCTCAGGCGCCGCCGGCGCCTAGAGCACTAGGAGTACTTTGCTGATATACCTACAGGTTTCGGTCTTATATCATGGTTAAATCCTTATAGCATGCGGGTATAGTCGGTCGCTTATATCATGGTTAAATCCTTATAGCATGTGGGTATACGGAAGTTTAAGTCAACCTGTACCTCTTGGGTATGTAATTGTAGGTATGGGGTGTAAATTTTTTGTACTGAACCTGTATGTTGTTTGTTGTCTGTATGTTCCCTTTTACCTGTATGTTGTTTGGTACCTGTATGTTTCCCTTTACCTGTAGGTGTTGTTTTCTGTAGTAGTTATATGTATGTTTACCTGTATGTATATGTTGACAGGTCCGAGGGTTGAACACGGGCTAGTGTAGTGCTGTGCGCAATCACTACCTCTGAGCTACGGGGCTCAAGAAGGTAAAAGTGTCAAAACGTCTATATATAGTTCGAGTGCCAGTGCGCGTATGATACAGGTTCTGTTGTACTGAGAGTGTGGGGAGCCAATCAACGTTGAGGGGGTGTGGCTAACCTGTAGGTGAGGTGGCGCTGCTGCACGGGAAGGGTGAGTGGCTGCGTGTGTTATGAAATGATGTCATATTGCGTAAGCGCGTAGGGACGTGGAAGTAAGTACAGGTTGCGCGCTTTATTTGTGGTTGGGGCATGCGTGAGGGTAAGCACCTGTGTGTGTGTGTTGGGAAATGACGTCATATTGCGCAATCATATAGAGATTGGGTGGTAAGTACAGGTTGTGCGCTTTTATTGTATGTTGTTTCGTTGACCGTGGGAGGTTGTGTGTTGTGGTTGGTCTGGTAAGTGTGTTATTTCGTAATCAGTGGTAATTAGGGTTTTGGTTGTATTATTGGATGGTTCATTTGTATTGTATGCGTATTTGTTGTTGTTGTATTTTAGTGTTAATTAGCTGGACTTGTGTGGTGGTTTTGGAGAAGCGTTTGGTCAAGCGTGGGGAATGGTTTTGTGGTTTATCTGGTAAGAAAGTTTTCTTTTATTTGGTTAGTAATTATCTAATGGAAATTGTTTGTTTACCTTTGCTAATGGTAGAATATATGGATAGTTTTGATATTGTTTTATTTTGAGAGGGTTATTTTCTGCATTTGGAACAATTTTTTGTTACATCAAGACTATATAAGGGTAGAGAGACTAAGCCGGTTAGTACACACAGGGGTAAACCCCAACACCAGGTATATCTCAGCAACCATACAACCGATTGAGAAAGCATTCTTACTGATCGATTCCTTGAACTTTTATCTTTCAAATGAGCTACCATGTTCATCATTTGAGAAAAGCTTAGGTGTCCAGGTTAGGTTTACCCCATATTAGGGTTTACCCCGTAGTACCCTACTTTTCATTCAGTAATAAGTAATTCTACTTACTTTTTGCTTACTTGAATATGTACTGTACTGTAAATACAGGTTGAATATGAACATTCATACAGGTATAATAAACATCGGTTGAATATAGCATACATTACAGGTTTGGCAATTAAGGTTACTGGGATTTGAATTTTTTTTGCATCACGTTTTGTTCTGGTTGATGTTATTTGAATTGAATATGAAAGGGATGAAAATAGTCATGGTTAATTTTTCACACATTTGAAGGCACCTTCTTCTGTAAAGGTTCATTCTCTTTCACTCTAACCCTACTTTCAAGAGCCGATTTTGTCTCATTGTGCTGGGATTTTGTCTCATTGTGTTAAAAATGCATGTCAAAATTGTGTATGTAGTGTGTTCTCATGTACATTGCTGTTTCATTTTCATTTTGTCTTCTTTTGTTTTGCAGTTATTTTATGTTTTTCTCTTTATCATGCATTTTGCATTTTGCTTCTTGTGCTCAATAGGGTGGCCAATCTTCGTTTGCAATTGGTGCTTTGCATTAGTTAGGGGCAAAATCGTCTCATAGATATACAGTAGGTTTGAATGATAGAGAAGGAAATTTACATTAGCAGGTGGTTTCAAATACAATCAATTTGAAGCATACTTGCCTGAATTGCTTGCTGCAGTAATTTTGATTTTTCTTTGTTGTTGAGTGTTTTCAATAGATGTGTTTTTTTCTATTTTGAAAAATGCCATAGGAAGGGTAGTTCATTTTATGGAAGAGAGAGAGAGAGAGAGTTAAGTCTGTATTAGGTTGTTGTTGTACATACAGGTTAAATGGTATTGAAACAGGTTTATGTTGTACAGTACATACAGGTTATAGCATTCATACAGGTTAAATATGTTGTAATTATACAGGACTATAGGAAAAGCAGTATTGAACTTTCTGTATTAGATGCTTATCATACCAGAAGTGAGTGTATGCTACTACTGGAAAAGAGTCAAGCCTAGAGTGCCTGATAAATTATTACTGCCTGCAAGGGTGTTGACCAATTGTTACTGCCTGTAAGGATGTGATGAATTACTACTGCCCGAAAGGGTGTCTGACTGTTTGATACTGCCCGAAAGGGTGTCTGACTATTTGATACTGCCCGAAAGGGTGTCTGACTCTTTGATACTGCCCGAAAGGGTGTCTGACTCTTTGATACTGCCCAAAAGGGTGTCTGACTCTTTGATACTGCCCGAAAGGGTGTCTGACTCTTTGATACTGCCCGAAAGGGTGTCTGACTGTTTGATACTGCCCGAAAGGGTGTCTGACTCTTTGATACTGCCCGAAAGGGTGTCTGACTCTTTGATACTGCCCGCAAGGGTGTTGAACTACTATTACTGCCTGCAAGGGTGTTGATCATTATTACTGCCCAATAAGGGTGTCTTATCAATTATTACTGCCCAGAAGGGTGTCTGATTTTTAATTGACCAATTATTATTATTACCAATTACTAAGGAATTTGGAAAGTGTGACCAAAGAATGAACTACTACACAGTAACTGATGTAACTATTGTCAAAAAGAGATATGCCATGAACTATTCCCTAAATGGATATGAACTGTTACTGAAAGGTGGTATAATAATCAACAACTATTGTCTGAAATAACAAATTGCCGATTTAACCAATGCCAGCTGGCATTTTTTTTAATAATAATATTACCCATTGCCAATTTGAACAAGTGTTATTTTGTCAAAGCAATAAAAATTAATTGGAAAGTTGTCAATGTGAGCTATTACTGTACACATACAGGTTATAGTATTGATACAATGCTGTACGTACAGGTATGGTATAC
>JASAMW010001502.1:0-57071 GCA_030247985.1 Epsilonema sp. ZAB3_2
CCAATCGGCATAAGCGGGAATCCGTCATCTCACCAAAATCATCAGTCTTTGCTTGGTTCCTACTTCACGTTCTACGCCTGTTCATCGTAGTTTTTGTTTCGTTGGTGGTTCTTTTTACTTCTGTCTAATTGACGCGCCTCCTGAATGTTTATGTCGTGCACGCGCAAAATAGGTTAGAAATGTAGCAAGATATGCAAATAGGGCAATGTTTATCTTTATTTCCGTAATCCCCATCGTCATCGAGTAGTAACTAAACTACACTTACGATAAAAATGAACTTTTTCTGGCTTTTACTAATCAGTTCTTTTTTTACCATCTGTTCATCTGATTTGCTACATACAGTACAGTACGTATGACAACGTACCTTGTCAACCCTCAACCCTCGACCCACTAGATCCATTCAGCCATCTCTTCTTCAAATCACTGTGGAAAGCTTCGATGTGCGTGTTGGTGTTTGGCGCCAGCTGCAACCCTGATATGTTGCAGATCGACTTGATGGCCGTGATGTTCATAGAATGCCCGCATGCGAACCGACGCATCCTCCCGTGTCTCCATGTGAATATCTGCCGTGCATAGTATTCCCGCCTGAGAAGGGCCTTTTGCCATTCTACGTCGTGTAATCCTGGGAGTAGGCCGGACTCTACTCGGACTGTACTATTTCAAGAACTCTATGGCCGGACCGCCTGAAAAGAAAGTTGGCTGCAACGCCCGCGTCCATGGCATAAACCATTCCAACCTCCGAGCCCGCCATGATCTGAAGCGGGAAGAAGCCCGATTGGCGGAAAGGAAGAACTGTTGCCGACGAGGCGGAAGAAACGAACAATCGACGGCTGTCGATTGGAGGAAGAAGCAGTGACGGCACAAAACGACATCGCGCACGGAGCATAAATACAGGGTGTCTCATAATAAATCATCCACATTTTCATGCACGTAACTCTGGAACCACACTTTAGATTTTCATGCGGTCTTTTCTATTTTGTAGCCAAGGCTTAAACTGAGAACTGTACAAAATTTTAGCTTCGTACGCCCAGTGGAAGGTGCTCAAACACCTTCTTTCTTCGGCGGTCAAAAACGAGGATTTTTCTAACTGGTAGTGCCGATTTAGTGGTCTTTTGTGCAAGGGTCCAAGATATAATTAGTCTCGTAATGAAAAAAGAAGTCCTAAAATGCTAGGAAATGTGAATCTCATGCAGTAACCCCAATGCCACCATAGCAAACGCATGGAACAGGGTAACTTGAAAAATCAAGACCGAATTTTTCTCCATACTGAAGAAAAACGTCGATTTTGAACTTCGAGATTCAAACCGTCGTAATTTCCTAAGTATGTGGACCAAATAGCTGAAATTTTGTACAGATCTCAGTTAAAGCACTGACTACAAAATAGAAAAAACCGCATGAAAATCTAAAGTGTGGTTCCAGAGTTACGTGCACAGAAAGGTGGATGGTTTATTATGAGACACTCTGTATATTGAAAAACTGTTTTGTAATCAGTTTATGTGTTGATCGATCTGGAGTAAAGCTGCTCGGCAGATTGTTGTGAGTTTTGATTGAATAATTGATATAATAGCCTAAAGGCGCCTTGCAAGTCAAGGTTACTTTATTACACCACCAACCGCCTCTCAGCTTATAACTTCCTGTGTATATTTTGTGCCTGTGCTATCTTCCCCGTTGGATGGTAGAAGACTGCCTACGTCTTCATTCTCGGACGCTGCTGCGATTCACCAGCATCAGATCCGAAGCGTTGGTTCACCGTCGTGTCAACCGTGGTGCTGCGACCTGGAATTCAGGAAGGCCTGCTCGCCAAGTCGCAGTCGCTTACGCTCTACAATATATACTATATAACATGTATCTGTACATACTCATATGGGTACGTATATGCCTATATACGCATACCGTATGTACATAGGTACTGCATACATACTTTATTCATATGTGTACACACATACCAGCATCCGATACAAAGCCTAGGATATCCCGTTCTGTTGCATTGGTAGACTATCCTGATGACGCCATCCTTTCTCTGCTTTCTCCCGCTTCGATTCGAGTACTGCGTCCCTGTCACCAGCTCTAAATCAGCCTTCCACTCCATAAACTCCCTGAACAGCTAAACTCCCTCTCCACAGCTTTGAGCTCAACACCATGCTCTGCGTGCATATGCTTTCGCAAATCACTGATAGTATAGCACATGTAGGTACAACTGTCACTGCGATGGCAGGCGATGGATGGAAGCTGCTTCGCTCGTGCTGGTCCCGCTTGCTCCGATCCGTTCTCATCCAGTGACACATGTAACGGTCCTGTAACAAAAACAACAACACCCTGCACAGCAGTATCTGAGCCTGTTATCACTTCCTTGTGCTGTGTCTGAAGATATGCTGCAGATTGAACTTGTTCGCGAGCGAAGCTCTTCCCGCATTCCTCCACCACGCAAACGACACGTCCTGTCCGACTCTCATCTGCTGGTCTACCTCGCTTCCGCTTCACCGCCCTGGATGATGCCTTGCGAAATGTTCCGACAAAGAAGACGAGGACGAATACCACTTCGAGCACTCTGGACATTGCTTGTGGTTTAACTCATCCTGAAACAGCTATACCAACTGACAAAAAGGAAAAGAACCACCAACGAAACAAAAACTACGATGAACAGGCGTAGAACGTGAAGTAGGAACCAAGCAAAGACTGATGATTTTGGTGAGATGACGGATTCCCGCTTATTCCGATTGGAGGACGACTTTTGTGTGGAAATTGAATCAAGTCTCTCATCGAGTTCTCAGTCTCGGGCTGATAACGGTATGTGCACAGTACCTTACCTGTTATGTACAGTGCGTTACCATTTCGTCTGACTGAAAAAGCTAAATGCAATTTCGATTTGCTATTTTCTATCATCAATTTGCTAAAATGCGACCTCACCCATTGCAGGTTCAAGCTTGTTGGTGTCGCTGTATAGGAATAAGCATGCCGATGCCCCAATTGAAACAACAACCGTTTCTTGGTCAGAACCAGTCGAACCGAAGAAGGTGAAAGATTTTGCTTTTTCTTGCCGTATTTATCGGTGCATGTCCGTTTGCAAGAATTGGGGAGGTCCCATAGATAGATGGGATGTGCATAGGGGCTTGATTGAACAAACATGCATTAGATGCTTGCACTATGGTATTGTATAAGACGGAACGCCAAAAAATACGGTACATAAGTACCGCAAATAGCTGATCTATCTTATATTGTAGTACCAAAATATTTTTGATAAAGTATCAGGATCAGATGCAAAACATTTTGCCATCCCGCATTTCATTCTTTGGTTTATCGATGCACATTTACAGGTATCTTGGAACGCTAAAGTCCCCTCTACGCTCGAGAGTTGAACTTCGCCCCCCACGCGGCGAGGCGGAGAAACAGGGCTTCAGTACTGAATTATTCTTTTCATCAAGTTGGCATGCCATAGAAGCCAAATCAAGCCAAGCTCCAATAATACATATACCTCAACTTTCTTCGATCTCTTCAATGGTGATGTCACCGTTAACCCATCCCCAACTGGTATGGCCAAAAATGGCCATTTTTCAGCTTTTTGACAAAAGTAGGGTATCTTGGAGGCCTGATCGCAATATGCACAGAGCAGCAAAATGCTGTCCTTCTCAAATTCCACCACCAAGTGTCCAAGCTTCGCATTGATGGTGTTAACTCATTCCCCACCACACTGGCAACCTGAGAAATTGATGAAAAACTGCCTTTTCAGATGCATTTCTACCCCAGTATGCTCCCCCAGTGCAGTCAAGTAGAGAAAATTAGAGTACCTTACCCTAGTTTTATGTGTAGATTTCAAAAATGACCTTAATTTTTAAATTCTTCCACTTTTAAGGCCTAATATACCCGATTTTATGCCATTTTCATGATCGGCTGAGTAAAAAATCGGGTATATTAGGCCTTAAAAGTGAAATAATTTAAAAAATTAAGGTCATTTTTGAAATCTACGCATAAAATCAGGTCAGAGTATCTGATATTCATAATGATTGTTTTTTGTGCACGTTTTGATACCGAAACACATGAAAATCGGGTTTATCAGGCCTTAAACGTGGGAAAACGGAAAAGCCACATCCATTTTTGAAATCTACACATAAAAGTAGGGTAGGGTACTCTAATTTTCTCTGCTTGACTGCACTGGGGGAGCATACTGGGGTAGAAATGCATCTGAAAAGGCAGTTTTTCATCAATTTCTCAGGTTGCCAGTGTGGTGGGGAATGAGTTAACACCATCAATGCGAAGCTTGGACCCTTGGTGGTGGAATTTGAGAAGGACAGCATTTTGCTGCTCTGTGCATATTGCGATCAGGCCTGCAAAATACTAGTACCCTACTTTTGTCAAAAAGCTGAAAAATGGCCATTTTTGGCCATAAGTTGGGGATGGGTTAACGGTGACATCACCATTGAAAAGATCGAAGAAAGTTGAGGAATATGTATTATTGGAGCTTGGCTTGATTTGGCTTCTATGGCATGCCAACTTGATGAAAAGAATAATTCAGTACTGAAGCCCTGTTTCTCCGCCTCGCCGCGTGGGGGGCGAAGTTCAACTCTCGAGCGTAGAGGGGACTTTACTACAGCTTGCCTTGAGCTGCATGGAGTTCGAAAAATGGTCCAACTTCCCATACGTCTTCCTGTTGATGTGGAGCACAGAATAGGACACGCATCTAGCTGTTCGGCAACAGTGAAAGCAAACGACTTTATGGCCTTATCAAATCAGGATGAGGCTGAACAGGTTTTGGAATCTCTACGGAAGTTGGATCCCACAAAAAAGGTGTGTCGTAAACATTGGAATATTGACCAATTGCGCTAACACTTTTGAATTGTCGCATGGTGACGCCGCGGTACCAAGTGAACATCTAAACTTACACTGAATACCGCGGAGTTACCTTGCGACCGCCCAAAGTCTTAGCGCAACTGCTCAATAGTCAGTCAGCTGAGAGAAAGCGGGGAATTCCAAAGTCGCGAAAGATTGTTTCGCGCAAAATAGTACATATTGCATGGAAATGTCCGTGCATTTTTCGCATGAGAGTCGTTTTGCGACTGCAGAATTCTCCGAGTTGTTTCTCCATTTTCTTGATGATTTCCAGGTATAATGAATGTACCTATGCAATGCACCTCTTTTTCTGCTGTATTCTAGGACACTGCCAATCAGTTAGTTGACGCGTTGAATATGCTGGAAGACATTGGAGCTCACGGCGTTAGCCTACCTCAGACAGTCCAATCCAATGTCTTGGACATCTGCATAGCGGCACAGGACGAAGATTTATGGATAAAGGTCCTGCGCTCCAGACTACTGACGACGCACCGGTAAGTGCAGAGTTATGGGTGGACAAATACCAAGCATTTATACCGTATTTTTGGGTGTATATCCCCCCCTGAGTATAGCACCCCCCAGTGTATAACCCCCCATTGGCAAAACATAAATTTTGTCCTATGTATATCCCCCCCGGTGTTTAACCCCCCATGTACTGGAAGGTACCTAACCTACCTATGTAAGCTGGTCATCATAAGCTAGCTTATAAGCTGACTCCTACACCATGCTACCATGCCTAGAAGCTAAGCTGAGCATGTCTTATACTAGAATAACCCTGTTTTAGCCACGATTATGCCCTAAAACACGTACTTTCGACCTCAAAAACATGCCTCTACACACCTCTCACAAACATAAATTTTGTCCCATGTATATCCCCCCCAGTGTCTATCCCCCCCCCCCCCCCCCCCCAGTGTATAACCCCCCATAGGACCTCTCATCTTTTGTATAGCCCCATGGGGCTATACACCCAAAAAATACGGTAAGTTAGACCACGAATCTTCGCCAGAGCCGGTTTTTCCTGCGTGGCCAGAGTGGCGCATTCTTAGTCCAAGTTATAAAATCTTGATACCAATGCGGGCTATGGTTCGGGCCACTTGCGCATGTCTTCAATGTGAATGTGCCATTATTATCCAGCACGTTGTTTACAGTGCTTTACTTTTTGTTTCACGCTCTGCTGTGGTATCCCATCCACCTTGTTTTGTTTTGGCAGTGAGCTTGCTTTGTTTTTAGCATACAAGAGAGATTGTCCAAGGTCATTGGGGAAACTATGGAGAGTCCTGTTATCTGGGCAACGTTTTTGAAGAAATCTAATGCTTCAGAGAGGAGGCGTGGTGAATATAGTTCAGCGATTTCTGGAGTAATCTTTTCTTTCCAAATTTATCTGCAAAATTGAGTTTGTCGGCATCGTTGCAAAATATTAGGCATTTCAGAGTAAGAAGATTATAGAGACAGGGTACACTAGTGTATGGGGTAAACTTGGCCACTACTGTATGCGGTACTGAAGGCAACTGCCTTTATACATGGGTGGTCGGGTTTACCCCACCAATAAAAGCGCCCGTGTTTACCCCGTACGACCCTACCTTTATTTTATGGAAGTACATACCTTCAAGAGTCGTTTCAGAATAAAGGAGTAGGGTGCTGTGGGGTAAACCGGGCCATGGGGTAACCCCGGCCACCTAAGCTTTTTTGAACTTGCTGTTCAGCCAATGATGAACCGAATAGCTCATTTGAAAGAGGAGAGTTCAAGGGATCGATTGGCATAATATTTGACTCAATCTGCCCCTTGGTAGCTGAGATATGCAGCCCTGAAAGTTAGGTGGCCGTATTTTCCCATTACCGGGTTTACCCCATAGTACCCTACCTTTTTTATTATGGAGCACATCAACTCAGCCCAAAAATTACACTTTCGTGCCATATTGTCATAGATTTGCCAACAGTTTTGAAATTTTGTTCGTTATTAACGAACATATTGCTCTGTAGGCACAGAGGGAAGGATGACAACAACGATGGTAATAATGAGTGGGCGCGACTGGCATCTAGCCTTCTCATGGTTCCGTTTTCTTCTGAAGCAATGTCGGCGCAATTGGGGCGTATGCCTGTGGAATCAGCCTTTGAGACACTCCTATGGTTGAAGGAGCAACTTCTATCTGCGTATTGCCCAGAAACAACGGGGCCTAAGGCTCCATCACTGGATAATGTGAGTTGCGATGGGTCGGTCATTTATTAGCACAGTAACTCGAAAGTTCAAACTCACCGTGAGTTTGCTCACCACGGTATAAGTTGGCGAGCTAATGTTTCTTCTCTGAGTAACAAAAACGTGTATGATGTAGTACGAATGTGTAGGTTGTTGAATGGGTAAATGCACTGTTGGATGCTCATGGTAGTCAGCTTCTATCCAGTCCTGATCACAAGAAAGAAGTACAGGGTGTCTCACGTAGACCTACCTAACAATCCAGACTTATAACTTCCGTATTACAATAGGTATCAAGCTGAAATTTGGTCCCCAGAAACCCAATAATATACCATTTGTTGTGACCAAATTTGAGCCAGATAGGTCAACTAGGGATGAAATTACGAGCTTGCAAATTTGTGACCACATTTTTCAACATTTTGAAATCAGCGGTGCCGCTATTGACCTCGACAGCTCCTTGAAGGTTGTTATGGGCGGTAAATCGCCTGTATTTTTGTATCCTTTGTGTTCTGGACCGTGATGACGTTCAGCCATTATTGTTCCGCCATATTTCAATGTTGGATGAGCTGCTTGACCATGCTCAGCAAAAGATTTTTGTCCCAAAACCACGCTCAGTGCGGAAAATGCGTCAAACAGGGTCCAACATTTCCAAGCTCGTAATTTCATCTCTAGTTGACCTATCTGGCTCAAATTTTACCACAACAAATGGTATATTCTTGGGTTTCTGGGGACAAAATTTGAGCTTGATATCTACTGTACTACGGAAGTTATAAGGCTGGATCGTTAGGTAGGTCTACGTGAGACACCCTGTAGAATCAATTTCGGATTTGCTCGTACAATTGGTAAGCAAATTGCTTGTGAAGGGTACTATGGGGTGCAAGCCCGGCCATGGGAAAATCCGGCCGCCTATATAAGTTTAAGGGCTGCATGCATATCTCAGAAGCCAAAGGACCGATTGAGACAAATATAATATCAATTGATTCCTTGAATTCTTCTCTTTCAAATGATCTATTGGTTCACCATTTGCTGAAACAGAAAGTTCAAAGAGGCGTAGGTTGCCGGGTTTACTTATCCCACAGTACCACCCTGTGTGTTCTGTTTACGCTTGTCTGATTTGGCTTTTGTGCGTATTTTCCTTGTTTGGCTGACAAAAGCTAGGCAGCTGACTTGGTTTATGGTCCATATTCGTTTTGGTATATTTCCAAGCAAGCTTTCTATTCTTGTCCATGTTATGGCAGCTTATTGCTTGCGCAGTATAATGACCTAGTCGTATCGTTTCATAATTGCTCAATTGTTGATTTGCGGCACTCCACGTGTAATATCGATCGCATTTTCTGCTCTTGCGAGATATTACAATGGCTGGCGAGTGAAATATACCACTCATGTATCTGTGCATGTATTGTACATTCCACGTATAATAGCAGTCATTCATGTAGCAGTGTGTGTCGCAATGTGGCATTTTACAGGTCATGCGTATACTATGTGTGAAGGTGTGCTTCTGAAAATGACCTTGATTATGCCTGTTTCGTATTCTGCACTGCGAGCGTTTTAATATTGCCAAATATTGTTGCAGGTGATTTGTCTGGATGTGGGTTGTGAGCTGGAGTCGCGTATTAGCGCGAATCAATCCCTTTCCGCAAATTTACTGTCGGCAAAAGCGGGCGATGAATACGTGATTGAAAAATTGCAATTGGTGCCTTGTAGTTGATGATGAATATTACCGTATTTTTGGGTGTATAGCCCCGCTATACAAAAATCGAGAGGTCTGATGGGGGGTTATACACTGGGGGGGATATACATGGGACAAAATTTATGTTTTTGAGAGGTGTGTAGAGGCATGTTTTTGAGGCCAAAAGTATGTGTTTTAGGGCATAATCGCGGTCAAAACAGGGTTATTCTAGTACAAAACATGCTCAGCTAAGCTTATAGGCATAGTAGCTTGGTGTAGGAGTAGCTAGCTAGCTTATGACCAGCTTGCATAGGTAGGCTAGGTACCTTCCAGTACATGGGGGTTATACACCAGGGGGGGGATATACACTGGGCAAAATTTATGTTTTGCCAATGGGGGGTTATACACTGGGGGGATATACAATGGGGGATATACACCCAAAAATACGGTATATGTGCTCGCTATCTTACTATTACACTTTCCAGTAAAAAGATTGATATGGTTGGCTGCTGATTTTGAGAAACTATCCGATATTTTGTCGGTTTGCTACATTTTGCTTGTGACTATATCCTGACTGAAGCTATACATGGCTTTTTGTCTGGTTTTGCTATTTATAGGTAGAGGGTAGGTACGATGTGCCAAAATTTTTGAAGCTTATGTGGAGATGCCAAAAGCAAGATGATTGCCAGGAATAGAGAATGGACCTCTGGATTCAAAGACATCTCTTTCTGACAGGTAGCAGACAGATAGTAGCCTATTTTATGTTGTGTGCTACAAGCCACGATGGGTGACTTTACCGTTTGGCTGTGCTTCAACCTATGTTTCCATTTCATAGAGATTTCCTTGTTTATGTGACGCAATACTCATTGGTTGCGCTGAAAGTTTTGGGTGGTCGCCAGCTGACCGGCGCCGATCAAATATTGCACTGAAAATCTCTAATTATAGTCACGACCACCCTGAGATTTTCAGCGCTACTGATTGATCAGTAGTATGATTTTCTTCATATTTAGCGTATTGCCATCGCCAATTTTATCAAGTCTACAACTGGTTCTACCTCATTCTACTGCTGTCTACCGCGTTTGCCGCAGCGCCGAATTCGAAATCGGCCTCATCCACCGCATCACCCAAATCCAACTCGAAGGCAGCGGCGCGGAATTCTGCCACCGGGCCGGCCCCCCCGACCTCTAACTTTAATTCCGCCGCGGCGCCGAATTCCGCCCCGAATTCCGCCACCACCAACTCGAAGTCCGCCACCGCGCAGCTACCACCGAATTCCAACTCGAATTCCGTCCCCGAATCACCGCCGAATTCCAAGTCGAATTCCGCCGCCGCGCCGAATTCCGCCACCGCCTACTCGAATTCCGCCGCGCCGCCGAATTCCAATTCGAATTCCATCCTCGAAGCACCGCCGAATTGCGACGTTCCGCGCCCGCGTCGCGGCTTCGTCCCTTCCGCGCTCCGTCGCGCCGGAATCTACACGGAAGTGCGTCCGTTCGCGCCGGACGCGGACGCCGCCGCGTGCGCTGTCGCCTGCTGCGCCGACGCCGCCTGTCACGCAGCCTTCCTATACGGCGCCTCGCACCGGTGCTACAAGATCCGCTGCGCCTCCCTGGCACTCTGCCAACCGCGCCCCGCCACCTCTCCGCAGAACAACGCCTCAGTTTTTGTCTGGGTGCGCGAGGCTGCCTTAAAATCACTTGAAGGATCGTCCCCAGCGGGGATTAAGGTTGAGTTGGTGAAGTATGGCGACGTATGCGGTGAAGATACGAAAGGCAGTGACAAAGCGGTGACCAGGGTTGCACTGTGTCCACCCGATGTGCTTTGTTTGCCGGTTAAGGACGGGGGCGGGAAACGAACGTGTGCTTGCGAGGAAGGGCAGAAGAGAGAGGAGAACGCTTGTGTGGGAGAGGTAACCAGGAAAAACGGCACTAGTCCAGCGTTATTGGCGCCTGTGGCTTGCGAATTGGCAGGCCAGGACCAGTGCCCGGGCAACGAAGTATGTGCAGCCACTGGAACCAGTAATGCCAAGAGCGGTGTGTGCCGCTGTTTGCACGGCCTGCGCAGAGATGGCAAGAGCGGAAGGTGCACCGTGCGTACGGATATCCCGGTATGTGCTGTGTGTGTACTCTTATCTGTGCATGGTGATCAAAATGTATACCCGCACTTCTTTTGGTCCCCAAATGAATTAGCCTCGCGCTCTGCTTTTTCAGTCTCTTCCTACTACTGTGTCTACGCCGGCGGTGAAACGAAAGCTGGATGTGGTGATTTCGGGGCCGGTGGAAGTGCAGTTACCAGTGGAAAAAGTGAGGCTGACAGCGAGTGTAAGAACGGGTGATGAGGCTCCGCTGGAGGAATACGTGTACGCGTGGACGACGGTGTCCTCTTCTGGCAAGACGCCAACAACGGGATCGGCGAGTAAGAGTGATTCGGCGGATGTGGGCGTAGGATGGGATAAGCCTACCCTGGAACTGAGAAAGGTACCTATAGAGTGTCTCATAATAAACCGTCCACCTTTCCGTGCATGTAACTCTGGAACCACACCTTAGATTTTTATGCAGTTTTTTGTATTTTGTAGCCAAGGCTTCACCAAGTAAGTATACAAAATTTCAACTATGTGGTCCACATACTTCGGAGACTACGACGGTTTGAATCTCGAAGCTCAAAATCGACGTTTTCCTTTACTATGGAGAAAATATCGGTTTTAGTTTTTCAAGATACCCAGTTCCATGCGTTTGCTGTGCTGGCACTGGGGCTAATGCATGAGATACACATTTCCTAGCATTTTGGGACATCTTTCTTTATTACGAGGCTAATTTTTTTATGACTTATGCACAGAATTACCCCTAAATCGGCACTACCAGTTCGAAAAACCTTGTTTTTGACCGCTGGAGGAAAAAGGTGTTGGAGCAGCTTCCACGGGGCTTAGGAAGCGAAAATTTTGTACACATCTCAGTTGAAGCCTTGCCTACAAAATACAAAAAACCGCATTAAAATCTATGGTGTGGTTCCAGAGTTACATGCACGGGAAGGTGGACGGTTTATTATGAGACACCCTGTATGTATGTAGGGTAAGTAGTATTTTTAGGGTGTAATCCCAGGCGCCCGCCTGTCCGTAGCCACCCGGCAACCCGCGTCCGTAGACGGAGTTTGTTTTTCCACCCCGTCTACGGACGGGGTTTGCCCCGTCTATGGACGGAGTTTGCCGGGTGGCTACGGACAGGCGGACGCCTGGGATTACGAAGGGGGTTAATCCTGACCGTAGGGTAGTAGTAGGGTACTAGGGGTTAAACCCGGCCATCTAGTTTCAGGGCTGCATATCTCAGCAACCTAGGTATGGACCGATTGAGATAAATGTGATATCAATCGATTCATGGCGCGTTCACCAGACGTCCGTAACGGACGTCCGTCCATCCGTCAACTCATATGGGTTGACGAACGGATGGACGGACGAACACTTATGGGTTGACGAATGGACGGACGGACGTAATGGACGTCTGGTGAACGCGCCATCAGACTTGAACTCCCCTTTCGAATGAGGTGCCTGTTTGGTTCATCATTTGCTGAAACTGCAACTCAACGGGAGGTAGGTGGCCGAATTTACACCACGGTACCCCAAGTGTAAAGCGGCCTTTGCTGTATGAGTCGTGGTTCGACCCCCACGCGGAAAGAAACGAAAACCGCGTCTGTTGGGATGGGTTAAAGCAGGAAGGAACGACTGCTTTTTTATGCTGTCTGCAGTTGTATCCTGGTCAGAAGACTTTTCGGGTCAAGATAACGGGCAAAACGACTGAAGGTGTGGCCGTCCATCGACTCAATGTGCTGCCAGGTAAGGCTTCATTTCGCCCGTCCAGTTTATTGAACACTACTGGATGGTTGTAGCTTCTTCACATCCGAGACATGCACCATCTGAACGTAAAGAGTTCGCCGTGGAACTCAAATCGTACGTATTTGCGTATAAAATAGAAAGAGAGACAAGTGCGGATTGCTGCCCATGTTTCACGTCACTCCTACGTATGCAGGAGTGCATGAAAAACTACGCAATACGACTTGAGCTTCATAGTGATGAAGGAACAACCTTGGCTTGCTTCAAGCGCATTTCTACCAGCTTAACCCCCTTCGTAATCCCAGGCGTCCGCCTGTCCGTAGCCACCCGGGAAACCCCGTCCGTAGACGGGGCAAACCCCGTCCGTAGACGGGGTGGAAAACAAACCTCGTCTACGGACGGGGTTTGCCCCGTCTACGGACGGGGTTTGCTGGGTGGCTACGGACAGACGGACGCCTGGGATTACGCAGGGGGTTAAAGGGCCTTGTGACGAGTGTTGACGTGTTTTAGAGCGACGTCAGCTAGATCCACCGGTAGCAAAAATCACCCCACCATCCCTCACCACAGAGGAACGCATGCAGGTGGTATTAGACGGATCTGGTAAGAATTATTGCGTCACGTGTCTTACCAAAAATATGCGCATATATTGTAGTACCAGCCCGCCAAAGCCATACGTGTGCAACGCCCTTATCCTTTCTCTGTGCTCCTGTAGGGAGCGTGGATCCTGAAGGTAAAGGCCTCACGTACACGTGGTCACTGAAGAACGGTCCTGAGATTGCCAACTTCGATATGAAACACTCGAAACAGATCACCTTTCCGTCTCTCCTACCAGGAAATTACACGTTCGGGTAAGCGAAAACTTCCCTGTTGCTTGATGCTCGAATATCTTTGCATATACCTATGCATAGCCCCATATTGGCAAAACATAAAAAATGCCCTATGCATAGCCCCCCCTATGCATAGCCCCATATGTACTGTAGAGTACCTGAACCTACCTATATAAGCTGGTCATAAGCTACCCATAGCCACTCCCACACCAAGCTAAGATGCCTATAAGCCTGCTTGGGGGTGTATTGTACTAGAATAACCCTGTTTTGCCCTCAATTATGCCCTAAAACACGTGCTTTTGACCTAAAAAATATGCCTCTGCGCACCTCTCAAAAACATAAAAAATGCCCTATGCATATCCCCCCCCCCCCCCCTATGCATAGCCCCCCCCCCCCCTATGAAGAGCCCCTTATAGGACCTCTCAATCTTTGCATAGCCCCATGGGGCTATGCATAGGTAAATACGGTATGTACTCATACGTATTGCATATTGTGCTGACTTTATGATTGTTGCAGCTTGAAAGTGACGTCTGCATCCGGTTTAAGCGATAGCGTAGAAGCAGTGGTGATTGTGTCAAAAGGTACATAATGTAATTGTTCGTCCTTAAGTGCCTCCATCCCCACCCCCACCAAGAGGAACGTGCTCGGACGGTGTACATTTGTGTTGATGCACGTGTGTAGAATTAAGAAAAAAAATTTGCCAGATGCCAGCCAGGGAATCGAACCCTGGACCTTTCGCGTTTCAGGCGAGTGCCTGAACCGCTTGAACTACCTCCTCGATAACCTTCAGTCATACAATTGACCCTTTTCCCCGTGGGGTACTCTGGGGTAAATCCGGACACGGGGGTAAACCCGGACACCTAGTATATCTCAGCAACCATAGGATCGATTGAGACAAGTATTCTACCAGTAGATTCCTTGAACTCTCCTCTTTCAAATGAGCTACCATCTTCATCATTTGCTGAAGCGGCAAGTTCAGAAAAGCTTAGGTGTCCGGCGGGTTTACCCCGTGTCCGGGTTTACCCCACAGTACCCCAATTTTTGCAGAGAGAGACGACGTGCCGGACGCGGTGGTTGGTCGGTGCGGCGAGGCGCAAGACGGCGACTTCTCCCTCACTCTCCCCGTTCTACCCGATGGCGTGGTGTACATATGCGGCAACAAGTCACATGACGATAAGAGGGTGGTGAAATACACGTGGACGTCGGAGCCGGGCAATAAACCGGTGGATATGACGGTACAGTATGTGGTTAGACTTAACACATACCCCGAGAAGCCGTCATTGTTGGCAACAAGTCGCTCAGCTGTTCCCCCGTTTGTTGTTCGTTGGTTGACGAATGATGTATTGGTGTTGTCGGATTGTTGTCCGTTGTTGACGGAACTGAATAATTCGTCAACAAACGGACAACAACTGAGAGGCTTGTTGTCAACAATGACGCCTTTTCGGGGTACGTGTTTAACCCGTCCTCTATTTCGATGGTCGGCTCGACCAAAATGCGATCGACAAAACGTCCAAAACGCCATCCAGAGAGTTCACTGGTAGCATTGGTGGAAAAATTAGTTCGAAAAATGCGACCAAAGTGCGATCGATTTTAGTCGCCCTAGGTCGCATAATTTGGTCGCGGCGACCATCGAAATAGCGGAGTGGTTAACATAAATTAAGTAGGAGTTACCCGAATTACCCCGCGCATTTTTGTACTTTTCGTCATGTAGGGTACGACTACGTCCGTTCTGACGTTGAGCAACGTGAAGGAGGGCGGTACGTACACGTTTCACTTACGCGTCGAGGACGCGAAGGGTCAATCTGACCAGAAAACGCTCAGGATGGTGGTGAGCTCAGGTGAGCAATATGACACACAGCCAGAATTGATGTTCATGGACGGTGGGTGGTGGGGTGAATATAGTGAAGTGGAGCGATTCTGTATAAAAGTCTCTTCGGAATGGGGGAGGTGTAGGAATTTGCCACTAACCCAAACGACAGAACGAGTGCACACCACTGGTCAAAAGTTGATGGATGGGTAGAGTGGGGAAAAGTCGGACGGGGGGGGGGGAGGGTAAAGTCGGACACCACCAAGATAAGCTACTAAGTGGGGTGACCTTCCACAAAATACGACACAGGGTGATGTGGTTTTGGTCACAATCTAGGAGACGAACATAAAGCAGCCTTGCTGTTCGACTTTCCCCCTGCTACCCTGCTCTCTATGTTACTGTACATGGTGGAACGGATAGTGTAAGAAAACTGTACGTGCTGTTTGCAGCGACAAACGAACCGCCTCAGGCAGTGGTGAAAGGCAATCAGACGATATATCTGCCAGCCAATAGTGTCATACTGGATGGCTCGGATTCGAAAGACGACCATGGCATTACATCTTTCCAATGGACTGTTGTCAGGTACGTACGGTAGGTACACGCCACACCTGCATGTGGGGCTTGGTTTAGAACCTTAGAACTTAGGCTCTAGGTCCATTGCGAAGCCTAAGCCTATGTCCATAGCTAAGCCAATGTCTATGGCTAAGTCGAAGCCAGCTAAGCCAATGTCTATAGCTAAGCCTACGCCTATGTCCAAAGCTAAGCCTAAGCCTATGTCAATAGCTAAGCCTAAGCCTATGTCCATAGCTAAGCCTAAGCCTATGTCCAAAGCTAAGCCTAAGCCTATGTCCATCGCTAAGCCTAAGCCTATGTCCACAGCTAAGCCTAAGCCTATGTCCAAAGCTAAGCCTAAGCCTATGTCTATAGCTAAGCCTACGCCTATATCCAAAGCTAAGCCTAAGCCTATGTCCATAGCTAAGCCTAAGCCTATGTCTAAAGCTAAGCCTAAGCCTATGTCCAAAGCTAAGCCTAAGCCTATGTCCATAGCTAAGCATATAAGCCTATGTCCATAGCTAAGCCTAAGCCTATGTCTATAGCTAAGCCTACGCCTATGTCCATCGCTAAGCCTAAGCCTATGTCCATTGCTAAGCCTATAAGCCTATGTCCATAGCTAAGCCTAAGCCTACGTCCAAAGCTAAGCCTAAGCCTATGTCCATCGCTAAGCCTAAGCCTATGTTCAAAGCTAAGCCTAAGCCTATGTCCAAAGCGAAGCCTAAGCCTATGTCTATAGCTAAGCCTACGCCTATATGTCCAAAGCTAAGCCTAAGCCTATGTCCATAGCTAAGCCTAAGCCTATGTCCAAAGCTTAGCCTAAGCCTATGTCCAAAGCTAAGCCTAAGCCTATGTGCATAGCTAAGCATATAAGCCTATGTCCATAGCTAAGCCTAAGCCTATGTCTATAGCTAAGCCTAAGCCTATGTCCATCGCTAAGCCTAAGCCTATGTCCATTGCTAAGCCTATAAGCCTATGTCCATAGCTAAGCCTAAGCCTATGTCCATCGCTAAGCCTAAGCCTATGTCCACAGCTAAGCCTAAGCCTATGTCCATAGCTAAGCCTAAGCCTATGTCCATTGCTAAGCCTATAAGCCTATGTCCATAGCTAAGCCTAAGCCTATGTCCATAGCTAATAAGAAATGAACTTTTACTACCAACTGTATATCCAGTGATAGCATAACATACCCGTGTAAATAAGCGCAAAAAAATTATTACATTTGACGATTCTTTTTGACCAACCATTTGTTTCGGCCCTTATTCTTAGACAAATGGTTGATCTGAATTTGGGACCGGGCCTCGTCAGTAAGACAATCCCAAATTTTGCAATACGCATACTGTACAAGTAAATAGCGGTAAATAATAGCATTAATAATAAGTTTTGTTTACCAATCCGTTGTCTCCTGTGACAGTGACAGAAAGGCAGTGACAGAAATAATGACGCGGGATGAAGACGTGTCGAAGTGAAGAGGAGAGAGACACAAAACCAGTAGCCAGTAGACAGACAACACAGGATAGTCTATGTGTCAATGCAAGCGTATCAGCGCTTCGTTCAATGCAAATTTTTTGTTGGCATGTACATTGTTTATTGTTTGGCGTATGAATAGCAATTATATTTACTGTTTGCTTTACTTGATTAGCAAGATTTATTGGCCAAGATTTATTTATGAGCCTAAGCCTATGTCCATAGCTGAGCGCTAAGCCTAAGCCTGTGTTGATCGCTAGGCCTAAGCCTATGTCCATAGCTAAGCCTAAGCCTATGTATGTCCATAGCTAAGCCTAAGCCTATTTATAGCTGGCCTAAGCCTAAGGCATATACAGTGTGTTTTATGCACTCACTTTTTGCATATACGGAGTGTCTCAAAATAAACCGAACACTTTTCCGTGCATGTAACTCTGGAACTACACGTTAGATTTTTATGCGGTTTCTTATATTTAGTAGCCAAGGCTTAAACTTAGATGTGTACAAAATTTCAGCTACTTAGTCCACATACTTCAGAAATTACGACGGTTTGAACCTCGAAGCTCAAAATCGACGTTATTTCTTTAGTATGGAGAAAAATTATGGTCTTATTTTTCAAGATATCTTCTTCCATGCGTTTGCTATGTTGCCACTGGGGATAATGCATGATGGCCCGTTCACAACGAACGCTGAACGCCGAAGTTGGAGTTACGCAACGCAGATATCGACGTTCGACGCAGATATCGACGTTCAACGCAGATATCGACGTTCGACGCAGATATTAGCGATCGCAGAAAAAAGTAGCAAACATCGACGAAAACTTACGTACGTACGTACCAAACAATATCATCATCTTTGCCGGCGTTATTGTTTGAGAAAAATACAGATTTACGTAGATTTCCATAATCTGCGTTGAACGTCGATATCTGCGTCGAACGTCGATATCTGCGTTGAACGTCGATATGTGCGTTGACGTCGATATCTGCGTTGAACGTCGATATCTGCGTTGCGTTGACGCCGGCGTCAACGCAACTCAACTTCGGCGTTCAGCGTTCGTTGTGAACGGGCCATGAGATACACATTTCCTAGCATTTCGGGACATCTTTTTTCATTACGAGACTAATTTTATTTTGGACTATGCGCAGGAGGTCCCTAAATCGGCACTACCGGTTCGAAAAAACCCTCTTTTTTGACCGCCGGAGAAAGGACGTGTTTGAGCAGCTTCCACTGGGCCTACGAAGCTAAAATTTTGTGCACATCTAAGCTGAAGCCTTTGCTACTAAACACAAAAAACCGCATGAAGATCTAACATGTGATTCCAGAGTTATATGCATGGAAAAGTGTTTGGTTTATTATGAGACACCCTGTATAAGCGAATAGCATCTACTCCGATAGCAGCTTCCTTTCTTTCATGTATTTTTTTCAGCGGTCCCTCCCCTCCCCAGCTCACCAACTCCGACCAAGCTACAGCTACGGCGTCGGGCCTGCGCGAGGGCTCCTACGTGTTCCGACTGAACGTGAGCGACGCGGCGGGCGCCTCCGCCTCCGCTCTCGTTTCCGTCGTTGTGCGGCGCAGTCGCAATCGGGCGCCGGTGGTCACCGCGCCGCCCGTCTCCGCCTTCCTCCCGCTGAGTCTCGTGCTGCTGAACGGGAGCGCGTCGAAGGATGATGCGGGCATCGTGAGATGGCAGTGGGAGCTTACGGAGAATTCGTCCGCTGTCGGAATGGTATGTACCGTATTTACCGGTGGGGGTATGCAAAAATTGAGAGGTCACATATGGGGCTATGCATAGGGGGGTTATTCATTGGGGGGAGTTATGCATGGGGCATTTTTTTTGTTTTTGAGAGGTGCGCAGAGGCATATTTTTTAGGTCAAAAGCACATGTTTTAGGACATAATTGAGGTCAAAACAGGGTTATTCTAGTACAATACACCCACAAGCAGGCTTATAGGCATCTTAGCTTGGTGTCGGAGTGGTTATGGGTACTATATGACCAGCTTACATAGGTAGGTTCAGGTACTGTACTGTACATGTGGGGGTATGCATGGGGGGGGGGGGCTATGCATTGGGCATTTTTTTATGTTTTGCCAATGTGGGGGTATGCATTGGGGGGGGGGGGGGGTATGCATGGGGGGTTATCCACCGTATATGTGAGCGGGGCGCTACACACGAGCTCCCGCGGCGAATTCGGACCGAGGTCGAAACGACTTCGTTTCGAACCGAAACGAACGTCCATTGCGCGCACGACCCCGGGAATAGAAACTCGGCTATTCACGCGCATGTTTGGAAGAACGGACCGATTTCGGTGCGAACTCGGCGATTTTACATGTTGAAGCATAGTCAGCGCTCGGAGTTCACGTGTGTGGCGCCCCCAGTGAGGGTGAAGGTTTGTTATGTATGTTCTAGGATTGGGTACTGTGAGGTAAACCCGGCCATCACTGCTCCTTCGAACTTGCTGTTTCAGCAAGGTGGTAAGCCAAATAGCTCAATTGAAAGAGTGATAGTAAAACTTTAGGTGGCCGCAGTTACCCCCATATGCCCTCCCTGTGTCTTGGATATTGATACGAAGAAAAGATAAGTATAGGGGTGGCCTGAATAATTTTTTCTGACCAATCACAACTGCCCATTTACGTACGTACGTACAGTACGTATTGAATACATGTTGTATGTGTGTACGTACATGTTTTGCTTGTTTGTAGACTGTGCTGGGCAATAGCAGTACGGAGCCGGTGCTGGTTTTGGGCGACTTGCGCGCCGGCTTCTACACCTACAATCTCAGCGTGTGGGATCAGGCCGGGTTGCGCAATTCCACTCTAGTCCCTCTCACTCTTCAAAACAGTACGTACTTACTCCTGTATGTGTGTATGTTATCTCTTATCTGATGAAGTAGGGTACTGTGGGGTAAACCCGGCCGTCTAGTACTGAAGGGCCGTTCTTTCTGCGTGAGTGGCGGGGTTTTCCACCAATAAAACCGGCCGAGTTTACCCCGTAACCCTACCTACACACTGTTGTTACGTACTGCGTGTGCGTACGTATGGCAATAGCGTCCGAGGCCAGTTGTGTTTGTAAACTACGTAGTTCTACTTGGTATGTAAGGCGAGCTTAGCCATCTATCCCCGGACCTGGTGGTGTGCCAAAGTCCAGCTGTGACCGAGGGTAGCGGGTTCGATTCCCGTTCGGTCCTATTTCTCTCCCCCCTTGTCGGGGTCCGGCTATCGCCATACGAAACGCGGCACATTACAATACGTTCATACGTGTCATTGGGGCGCTACAGACGTGAACTCCGAATTCGCTCCGAATTCGGAGCCCTGACTATGCTTCAACATGCAAAATCACCGAGTTCGCTCCGAACTCGCTCCGTTTTTCGGAACGTACGTGTGAACAAGCGAGCTTGTAATTCGAAGTCGTGTGAGCCATTGACGTTCGTTTCGGATCAAAACAAAGTCATTCCAAACTCGGAGCGAACTCGCTCGGAGCAAACTCGGAGCACGTCTGAAGCGCACCATTATGTGTATCGTGTATACGTAGGTCGAGCGTGGAACGAGTCGGTGGAGATGTATCTGCGCATGAGACTGGCTGAATTCACGGAGGAAAAACGCAAACAGCTGCAGCTTCTGCTCACGTCTCTGGTCAGTCCGAAAGCGGAGCTGAGCATGACGGAGGTCGGCTTCGATCACAGCACCGGACGGTACGTAGGGTAGCGTGGGGCAAACCCGGACAAGGGGGTAAACCCGGACACCTAGTATATCTCAGCAACCATACGACCGATTGAGACAAGAATTCCACCAATCGATTCCTTGAACACTCTCCTCTTTCAAAAGAGCTACCACCATGTTCATCATTTGCTGAAGTGGCAAGTTCAGAAAAGCTTAGCTGGGTGTCCGAGTTTACCCCGTGTCCGGGTTTACCCCATAGTACCCTACATTCTCTATTCACGATATGCAGTAACGCGATTGGTTTGGTCAATAGCGACCCCCGCGGTATTTAGTGAACGTGTGGATCGGTGGCTGCGGGGTCGTCGACGTCATTTTGTTGTCAGTTCTTCTTTTTACTCGCTCCTTTGACGCTCCCAGATGATTGAATAGGGTCGACGACCGCGCAGACACCGATCCAAACTGTCACTAAATACCGCGGGGTCGCTGTGGCCCAACGTAACTGGTTCATATAGGGTGGCGTGGGGCAAAACCGCTTTATGGGGTAAATCCGCCCACCCTCATTTTACCCCCAGATGCAACGCATGGCTCTCAAAGGTACCCTACTTTCGTATGCCTTGCCTCGTGCCTCAAATTGTAAGGATACAACACCTCTCGTGTTGTTGTGTTGTGTGTGTAGGGTGAGAATAGTCTTTCATTGTACGGATGAGCAGAATAAGACGGCGGTGATGAGCGCAGTGGAGGTGGTGGAGGTGTTAAGAAGCAGCTGGGACGCCTTCGCCAAGTACCACCTGCACCAGCTGGACACCCTTCGTACGTGGTCGCTCTGCATTCTTTCTTGTTCTTTGTGATGCCGCGTTGACCACCAGACGTCCGTAAATCCGTACTCCCGCCCGTTCGTCAACCCGTAACGTGTCCGTCCTTCCGTTAACCCAACCCCACGTCAACTGTATACGGGTTGACGGACGGATTTACGGACGTCTGGTGAACGCGGCATGAGGGTAATTTGGGGTAAACCCGGTCAAGGGTTAACACATACCGCGACCAGGTGTCATTGTTGGCAACAACAAGTTGTTCAGCTGTTGTCGGTTTGTTGTCCGTTTATAGATGGGTGTTGTCCGTTCGTCAACAAACCGACAACACCCAACGGACAACAGTTTGTTGCTAACAATGACGCCAGGTCGCGGTATGTGTTAAACTCAGCCACCTAGCTCCTGTGAACTTGCTGTTTCAGCAAATGATGAACCAAGTAGCTTATGTGATTTAAGAGAAGAGTTTGAGGAATCGATTTATAATCTCAATGGGTCCATTGGTTGCTGAGATATGCACATGCAGCCCTGAAGTTTTTAGCTGGCCGGATTTTCCCATTGCCGGGTTTACCCCATTGTACCCTCATTATGGTGTAATGTATTGTTTTGTGTACCTATGGCCTGTTGAACAAGAATGTGTTTGCAGTGTGTCGTAATCCGTGTTCGGGTCACGGTGTGTGCGACGATTTCACGAAGGAGTGCGCCTGTGAAAGCTACTGGATGCCGAATCTCTTCTCCTATCTTCTGCTACACCGCGGGGACGCATGCAGTACGTATTGTAATGTGTGTACTGTAGGTCGCGATTATGTCGCGTTTGATGTGTTTAGTACTAGGAGTATATAATGGATGCGGTTGCTCTTATCGAATCGATCATGATTATGTCACATAGATGGGAAGAGTATGGAAGTCCACAGCAATTTCTTGCGTCCCAGAAATCGGTGGCTAGGGGCGTAAAATTCTGCGAGATTAGTACTGAAAGACTTTGAGGACGCCCCGTTTTCGCTAGATAGGGTACTGTGGGGTTAACCCGCCCACCTACGCTTCATTTCTTTTCACCAAATAGCTCAATTGAAAGAGGAGCGTTCAAGAAATCGATGAATATCACGCTTGTCTCAATCGGTCCATTGGTTTCGGAATTATGCAGCCCTAAAACTTAGTTGCCGGATTTTCCCCTGGTCGGGTTTACCCCATAGTACCCCTAGCCCCTACCTACTGTACGTTCGTGTGGCATGTTTAGATTGGAGCGTGCTGTACTTCGTGATCGTGTGCCTACTGCTAGTGTCGACGGTGGGCGCAGTTCTCTGGGCCATGATCTGCGCCACTGGGCGTCGCTTTCGTAGCTGCAGCGACAACAGCGCCCCCTGTTGGCCCCTGCAGAAAACTGGCAAGAAACGCCGCACCTATCGCCTGCTGAACGGAAGGAGAAAGAAGAAACTGGATTTGAAGAGGACGGGCGGTAAGGAGATTACTTTTGGACTGTTGTTTTTTTATGTTTGCTAATATGGGGCATGCATAGGGTGGCTATGCATTGGGAGGGGGGATATGCATGGGGCTATGCGGATATGCATGGGGCTATGCACCGGTAAATACGGTAGATTTTTACTTTTGTTCATTCTCTCCCCCTTTTCGGGGTGCGACTATCGCCATAACGCCGCACGCCACAATGAGTAGGCTACAACATGATTATGCCGAACAACGAACGATTACGTTACGTACGAACAATTCAAACAAGCACTACCGTTGTCGTTGGCTGGGGTTGCTAGGAGGTACGTACAATTTTTAAGATGCTGTCACATTGGCCCCCAACCCCCTATTTTTGCGTGACGTATTTTGTACGGTTGCAGGCAGGAACGGGATGCAAGCGGCGAGTAGTTTGCTGATCTCTGAATCGAGCTTTTCGGATGAGTCGGAAGGAGCGGAGGAGACGCTGTTTGATCGCTCCGTATTGCCCCCGAAAAACAAGCTCAAGGCCTGAATTATGGTCTTTTGCTACGACTATGGCACTGTACAGCATTCTGGCACGGCACATTCGGGTAATTGGGGGCGGGTAAATTCGGTAATTTGGATGATGCGGGTAATTCGGGTCACCCCGATCCGTTTCTAGTTGTTTGTATCTTGGGAAAGGGAGAAAATTATTGTATTCTTGCTGGGATTCTCCCTCGCCTCCCCTAATTGAGCAAAGGTCCGAATTACCGGCCCGAATTACCCGATTATCCGAACACCTGCCGGCCAGAATTACCCCGCTCAGTCTTACCTGTGATTTAATATGTATAAAGTGCGTTTGCTTACTGTACCTACGGTAGCTTGTGATGTGATCTGCATACATCTGTACTATGGAAGCAGGAGATGGTATGAAGGCATGACACTTCTCAGTCCTTGCCAATGGCATTACTATAATTTTCAGTGAAAGTGACGCATTCCATAGACAAATTTTACCGGATTTACCGTGGTGTAGCTAAACTACGTAACTGACACGCAATCTGTGATAATGGTACGAGAGAAAGCAGGAGTGTAGAAGAGAGTAGTAGGGTACTGTGGGGTAAACTCAGCCTTGGAGTAAATCCGGCCGCCTAAGCTCTATTGACTTGCTGTTTCTGCAAACGATGAACCAATAGCTCTCATTTGTAAGAGGAGAGTTGAAGGAATCGATTGATTTCTTACTTGCCTCAATTGGTACATTGCTTGCTGCTGAGATATGCAGCTCTGAAACTTCGGTGAAACTGCGGCTGGATTTTCCCATGACCGGGTTTACCCTACAGTACCCTGTTTATTTATTTTTATTTTCAATCTTCAGGGCAGATTTTTCCTACTTTTTTGTTGCTGGAGCAGTGATGCTTATCGTCTTTGATTTAGCTTCATGTACTGTCCTGTACTGTGCTTGTGTAAAAGTATTTGTGTTGACTTTTTTGTGTTCCCTTTCCATGTTGCTCTACGGTAGTTGTTATAAATTTACGTAGTTATTTATTTTGTGTCATGGGGTTTTGTCGCGAAATATGAATGTTGACCTATTGCATTGTTTATTGAAAACTTTTCTCGTAAATCAATACGACAAGGGCTTTTGTACGAGAATGCGTATAATAAATTATTTGACGCTCAGATTACAGTATGACACATAATTATGATGCATGCATACAGCAAGCCAATAAATAATAGCTGACACACCAAAACTTGTCATGTTAAAGGGCATATGGACGGCACATTGATCTTGGTGGCATTTTTCCATATCTGCATGTCTCCAAACCAATAGTCATGATGGTTGACGCTTGCAAAGTCATTCGGAAAAATTGACCAAGCCACTGGCAGCTTTGCTGAAATTATTTGCAAATTGCCGTTTTTATGCCAGGTAATTATTTATTAGCTTTATTACAATCGGTACCTAAGAACTTACAAATGGGGTCTGTGTAGCGCTGCATAACCGCCACTGAAGTCGAACCCCAGAATTCCCAGAGTTGTCGATTTTGCCTCTCCACAAATACGACCAATCTTTCGAAAACCATGTTGGCTGGATTCCCGAAAGACATTATGTACTTTCTGTAGGGCATGTTGGCGTTGAATGTGCACTTTTGATTCTGAAATGCGCGTGATTTCAATATTGATACCATACCTAAACCTAGTGGCCGTTACTGGCACTTTCAAAAATTTCAGTAAGTAAGGTAAATACCTTTTCAATGGAAAATAGCCAGTAAGTAAAAAGTAATTACTGGTACTGGCGCTTTCAAACTGCCAGTAAAAGGTAAAACCTTGCCAGTAACCAGTAAAGTAAAAGTAAAAATGCAAAATTGGATGGCCATGTTTCCTGTTGACTACAAATGCTTTTCTGGTTGTCAATTTTCTTTTTTATTGTATTCGGGTGAATCTTCATACATAAGGCTTGGCTATACTAGTAGTGATGGAGGAGTCGGTGCCATGATCAGAGAATCTAAAATGACTTGCTACAAAGAAAATTTTTCTTTTCCCAACTGGAAATGCGTCAGTAAATTCACTAAAAATGTTTCCACCACAGGGCTAAATTACGAGAACAACGCCCAAATTTTACTTTTTACTTTTACTAAAATTTTGCCAGTACCGGTAAAAAAAATTAGCCAGCCAGTAAAGTAAAAGTAAAATACTGGCAGCACTGCCAGTAAAAGTAAGGTAAAAGTAATTACTGGCAGCAATATTTTTGCCAGTAAGCCAGTAAAAGTACCGGTAATTTACTGGTGACGGCCACTACCTAAACCTGCACAGTACATAGAGTATTCAGTCCAGAATAAATTCTGTTTAGCTTACGTTTAGAATTGTGTACAGGCCTTTGCTAGTCGCCAAATATTTTGTGGAATTTCCGACAACTGAAGGATCAGTGATTGTCATTTGAACCACTTGGAGATGGTCGTTTTGCATCCATTGGGCTGGAAGTTGATACTCGATCAGCGTGTTATTTGTCGCCGTCTTTCTTTCGAAGCTGTACTGTCCCTGCTTGGATATCAAGTTTTGGAATGGATTGTTGATTTTCGGCGGTTGGGTGGTTGGAATAGTTGTTGTCGTAGTGTGCGGATGCAGTTCAGTATCTCCAGGACCTGCACAGTTGTTTGGTGCAACAGAAGTCACTCATTTTGTTGAACCATCGTACTTTTGCAGACCTCTGTATTAGCGGACTTGTGATATAAACAAGGGTTGGTTGGTAAAGAAAGTACCGTTAGTAGAGAACTACTTTTTGCGCAAGCGCGCCATATTTTCTACGGCGCGCGTAGACGCCTTTGTTTATTTCGCAAGTCCGCTAATACAGAGGTCTGCAACAGTAGGATTGTTTAGCAAAAGGAGCAACTGATGGACTTGCGTTTTTTTTATAGGTACGTACGTAACGTAGGTACATGACCCTAGTGGTTATGCTTGCTTACTGTATTATTATCAAATATTGTACATGTTTTGGTACTATTGTACGTACTTGTCCTTACTTTTGTATACGGACCAGAATAGAACGCCAATACCAACTCCCACAAAAAACAAGGCAATAAAGATTCGCAGGGCGATGCCAACGAAATTGGTGGTCTCCTTTTTCTTCACCTCTTCGCCAAATTTGCTGGTGGCGTTTAGCGTACTGTAAATGAAACAATCACACCAATACATAAATTGTTTGTTTGTATGCGCGCATGCGTATGTATGCGTGAAAATACCAAATAGAGCGAAGTGTACGTGCGTCATATTACTGCTTTTGTTTTAGCATCTTACATAGCTAAAACTCCGGTCATGCCCGAAGACGACGTTGCATCCTTGGCTGCGACGCTAAAAGTAGGTAGCATTGTGAAACCAAAACCAGTAATCCGTTTATTGTGAGGTTACTATAGCAGTCTATCTAGTGTTAATTAGCAGGTACAAATAGGATCGTAACATAACAATCAAGTGTAGTGTTTAGTTTAGTTACCGTGGTATTTTATCCACTTACACATGGCCAGCCACCTTTCCGACCATAGAAGATGATTCCTTACTTTGGAGCAGAGGCGGAGTGTTCATGTTGAGTGACTGAAAATGGCGCTCCCAATTCCGGAACCGAATTCTTGCTGCGATCCGTGAGGGCGCTTTGCTGCTTTTGAAAAACCGCAGATTTCTTGGACATCCAAGCGTACGGGTTGATTTCGGGTTCGTCGCCATCATCCGAATCCGACATATTGATTATCGATTATTTATTGATTATTAATACCTTCCTATGTCGGAGTGTTCTTAAAGCTGATTGGCATTACATACAACTTGGAAACACGGTATCAGTGATATTGGTTAGTTTCTAAGCTAAACAGCAAACGGCAGTGTAAGAAAAATTGATGCTGTTTGGTTTAGAAGGAATGAAGGAAGGAAGCAAGGAAGTGATAAAGTACACAGTTGGCATGCATGCGCCCAAACGGAAGAAAACATAACGCAATCACTGTGTACCGTATACACAATCAATAGGAAGTGTGCATCCGTCCTTTTTGCTTTTTGTTTGCATTACTACAATTACTGTACGTCCATTTACTTTGTTATCGCCATATTACGTAATACGTAGTGCTTATTCACTATGGGTGTGTGTGTACAGTACACTATACAACAGTACGTAACGTACCCAATGCATTGTATCATATTGCTTAGGTATAGGCAGGGTATGCACGATACGAAGCTTCAGCAAATGAAATATTGCAATTACGGAACAAAATAATTGAAATTTAGTTCGTTATGCCGAAAGGTACTGTAAAGTTTGGTGTATCAGCCGATATCGAATATGACCCGAGCAAATTGGTCGGGTAACAACCCGATCAAATATAACCCGGTCGGATAATAAACCAAACTTTACATAATGCGATTTCTGAGAAGTACGATTTCTAGTGTGTCTGGTTATTTTTCGTGATCTGCTCGTTTCTTCAAAAAAAAAAACACGCCAACGTTACGTACATTTTATTTTACGGTGTTTTGAAAACGAAACATTTCCGGTATGTCGCTAAGACACCTCTCATTTTTCGTTTTTCTCGTCTTTTCTGGTGGTTGCTTCTTCTGGTGTCTCTCCGTCCTTGTCGTTCCAACCCGACCTCTACTCACTGTCACAAGTACCGTACAGACATCCCACTCACCCAACCCAACACATCTCCATCTTCTCCTCGTCCAAGGATCGTGAGCTGTCTTCACTCCCCTTCACCACCAGCAATCAACGTCAATCATGGAAGTCATCGGCCTAATACAGACCATCGTTTTTGGCTTGAAACTTGTAAGTTGTAAGTCATCTACAAAAGATGGAAGTGCCTAGTAGCCAGGGTTATACTGCAGTGCAGGATGGGAAATTTTTGGACCCACGAAAATACTGTAGCTACTGTACTTCTCTTCAACAACCAGCTGAGATTAAAATGTTACCGTATTTACCTATATGCATAGCCCCATATGCAAAAATTGAGAGGTCCTATATGGGGCTATGCATAGGGGGGGGGGGGGCTATGCACAGGTAAATACGGTATCTTTTGAATGAGAAGGTATAATACTGTAGGCCTATTGTCTTCTTTCTGTTTCAGTTTTTCACCGTCTGCCTTTTTTCGATCGTCGGAGCCGTCAGTCTTCCCATCTGCCATATGGCCAGTGCCTACATCTTCTTCGTTACCTTCTACACCTTCTTCATCACTCTGGGCCTTTTTCTCTTTCCCATCGTCCGCAAGACCTCCCTTGATCCCATGCTGGTATAGCATGTTAGAATTTTTTACTATTAACCACCAAGTATAGTAGGTATAATGTAGTGTAATATCTACTTACAAATAGGAGACGTGTTAGTTCGTTCGTTCGTTGCGCTCGAGAAGAGTGTTATGAAACAGAAAGGCTGCCGCGCTTCCGCAGCGGAATGTGATTCATACACTGTAAAGCGTGAGTGACGTAAGCATACAAAGTCGCATAGAGAAGACTGTTACGAAACAGAAAGGCTGGCCATGCTCGCGCAGGGAAAGTGAATCATGCGCCGAGGTAGGCTAAGCGCGCCCAGAATCTGTCTGCTAAATGCGCAGAACTGTCGAAATCTCTCGAAATCTCAGCAATAATCTCTTCATACACATAACGTATTTTCCTACTTCTGCAAAACGCACAGTAACTGCGAGGAAGAAGCCAGCGAGGCCAGCGAAGCTGGCCGTAGGTGGCTGGTAGGTTCAAATTATTAGACAATTCGAGTTCACGTTCGAGTTCAGGTTCAGCATTTCAATTTGAGTTCAGGAGAGTTGTATGAAAAACCGCATGCGAATATCCCTATTATTGGTTGCCGAGATATAGCCGTTTCCCCCGCTCTTTCGTGGAATTGTTCATAAAAGGTCGCCTGAACTATGCCGTCTTCATACTCATAGCAGCTTTAGTATTGTCACTTTTAGGTGTTGATCTGCACTTGCATCACGGCTCTGCTGTACGTACCAACCATTGGATTGCAAGCTTGGATCGTTCATAGGGCAAGATATTACAAACAATTGGTAGACGCCTACACCCATGGACAGATACCAGACGCGTTGTTTGTTGAAAGAATGAAGATTGTGGAGGACCCAGTTAGAATGATGATAATCTTGTGGGGCGAACGATATACAGGGTGTTTCATAATAACCTCTCCGGATGTTGCTGCCTCTCATTTCTATTCCGCAACGAAGCGCTCGATTTCAGTACATACATACATACATACTTACATAACGAAGCTACCTATATAAGCTTGTCATGAGCTACCCATAGCCACTCCCATACCTAGCTAGATGCCTATGAGCCTGCTTTGGGGTGTATTGCACTAGAATAACCCTGCTTTGACCTCAATTATGCCCTAAAGCATAAACGAATAAATGAATGAAACACGTGCTTTTGACCTAAACAGTATATGTATGCCTCTGCTCTGCGCACCTCTTATTAAAACATAAAAATGTCCCATGCATAGCCCCCCCCCCCCCTATACATAATAGCCCCGTATGAATGATAGGACCTCTCAAATTTTTAATTGCCTTATTGCCCCATGCACCGGTAAACATACGGTAACGGTATTGTCATTGTGGTACAACATTTAGGCAAATCCTCGATTTCTAGGTCAGCCTTTCTAAGTCGGTTCCTTTGGCCTAGAAAATTGAAATTGCTTGCATGCAGTTTGCATGCATAAACGTGCATAAGTTTGCAAGAGACCGTTAGTTGAAAGTGACACTTCGTTGTGGAGATAAACGCACAAACATCCGAAGAGTATATAATGAAACACCCTGTATACTACAACAGGCAGCAGCTGGCTTCAGTCTACATTCACCACTTCACCTCGCCTCTCGTCTGGTCCTCGCCCTGTCCGCTACAGCACTGGTAATATGGCAATGGGCTTGCTTTCTAGTACATTGGAGGTATTGTACTATTTTCCAAAATATTTCAGTCCAGCCAACTACAGATTTTAGGGGTCTCCTAACACCAACTTTCGAATTTTTTTAGTACAAATCAATTTTATCAAGAATAATATAACCGAACAAGAATGAAACACTACACCCTAAGAAACGATGTTTGAACCCTGCCGCATTTTGACTTGATTACAATCATCGATGATTATACAATAGTCCATGATTACAATCAAGGAAAGTAGAAAACAATATACGCATATTTCAATCAAGAAACGCTAAAACAATAAAACCCTCTATTCTAAATCAATGTTCCTTGATTGATTGTAATCATCGATGATAGTAATCAAGTCAAAATGCGGCAGGGTTCAATCGTTTCTTAGCGTGTAGTGTTTCGTTCTTGCTACATAGGTAATATTATTCCTGATTTTATCATGAACTAGATTTTTGACCAAGTCTTTTAAAAAAAGGGTTTTCGAAATTTCTATCCGTTCACGAGTTACTGTATTCGACGATAAAGGACGATAAAGTTCAGTACTAAAACGGTCCTCGGAAACCGTACAGTACAGTAATGTGTTTGCGTGGCAAGTAACAAAAAAAGCTAAGTAGTTTTAAACGTAGCACATTGGCTGCATGGCATGGACTAGAATAGAGATAGAATTAGAAGAGAGTTAGAATAGAAGTCCCAAAAGCAAAAACATACGTTTGTAACTAACCCTTTTCAAAACCGACCTACTGTAACTTGTGAACGGCTAGGAATTTTGAAAAGCGGTTTTTTGGGGACCCGCGCAGACGCCGTCCCCATTCAAGATAGCGGTGAGGAAAAAAGTTTATCACAGTCGACTTGAACTTCTGTCTGTCTGTCGGTCGGTCGGTCTCTTTTCTAAGTATGCAATGAAGGATTGTATCAAATCAACCCAAAGCCGCATTCTCTATTCCAGAGTATCTAGCTGTGTACAAGATCTTTCATGCGACGGTGTTGTGTTGTAAAGCTTTTGCCTTACCGCGCGTTTTTCTATTCAGTAATGACGTGATCCAAAGTCATAGGTCTGCGGTATTGTTTTTTTGTATTACTCAGTTTGTGAAAAGTAATCTGTTCAGACCACACTGTGTTTAGGATCCGAGTGCATAGCACTGAAGATACGTTACCTACATCTGTGTAACAAATCAGCCCAATAGGCGCATGCTATTAAAGCTAGCTGGTCACCTGAAAGCCGATTTCTTGGCGCGCACTTTTTTATTCAGTAATGTTGCGGAAAGCAGAATACATTATGATATTCGCGAGTTGTTCATACTTATGCATGCACTTCTACTAGCTACGTACATAGTATGTACGTACGCATCATACAGGCTTCCTACATTATGCTTTTATTCGTACTACAGGGTGTCTTTTTTCTCTGATACGATTTTGACTGCCAATTTCAACAGGTTATCCTGCACCGATTTCGCTCAAATTTTGCCCACATATTCCCGAGCGTTTACCATTTACTTGGTAAAAATTTGAGTTAAAATTCTGCACTGGCATTGAGAAATACAGCGGAGAAAAGAGATCACAATTTTTCAGCATTTTCACAATAATTTTCGACTACTGCTGCGATTCTTCCATCAAAATATCGAAAAACATGGTAAATGGGAATACTGCTGCATTTTTTCGAGTGGTAAACGGCTTTGGATTGTCTCTGTAGATCCTATTCGTCTTTCCACCCCCAGAAAGAATTCGGGAGTCATCAAATCTGATGATTATGGCTCATCAGCTGATGATGCAGCGCAGCACTGATGAGGCATGACCAGCACTGGACAATCTCCAAGCAATGCCACCAACACTGTCAATATATTTCGTCAAGCGCGTTTAGGGCTTTAGGTTCCATCTTGATGAAACTATATTGCTCCTAGGAAAGAGCCGTTGGGCGCCAAAAAGAGTCTTTCAATCATGTGGCAGTAAAAAGTCGGTAGAGAAAGCTCGAAATTGCCGTTTTGAAAGGAAGGGGAGAATTCTGAGTACCATTATAGCATTTCACCTCGAAATTTTTACCAAGTAAATGGTAAACGCTCGGGAATATGTGGGCAAAATTTGAGCGAAATCGGTGCAGGATAACCTGTTAAAATTGGCAGTCAAAATCGTATCAGAGAAAAAAGACACCCTGTATTATGCTGCCCTACGTACGTACCTTACGTGCTCCCTACAGTACGAATCTGCACTAACTAACACCACACAAAAAATAACTCAGGATCTAGCCAACGTAGCGCAAAGCGATTAAAAATCTCTCGATAAGTTTCAGCGGGATTGAAAATAAAAAAAACCGCATGCGTCTACGTGCCCTCTGTGTCGAGAAATCGCCAATTTCCTTAAGTACTAAAAATGTACACTTTTTTGGATTATTCAACATAACTGAACAAGCCGCAAAAATTTATTTCATTAAAACTAGCCTATCCTATGTAAAATTTGGCGTAGATTTCAATAATAGTATCGTTGATCCAAAAAATTTAACCCCTACCGAAACATTTTCAAAAATATACAAATTTTGCACAATAATATACTAGGGGTTAAATTTTTTTAAAACACCGATACTGTTTTTGAAATCTACACCAAATTTTACATAGGATAGGCTACTTTTAATGGAAAAGTTTTTGCGGCATTGTTCATTTATGTGGAATAATCAAAAAAGTGTACCTTTTTAGTATATTTTCAGTACTTAAGGAAATTGGCGATTTTTCGACACAGAGGGCACGTAGACGCATGCGGTTTTTTTATTTTCAATCCCGCTGAAACTTATCGAGAGATTTTTAACCGCTTTGCGCTACGTTGGCTAGATCCTGAGTTATTTTTTGTGTGGTGTTAGTTAGTGCAGATTCGTACTGTAGTAATACGAGCGAGCCCGCGGCGCCACCCGTTGCATGCAGACTCTTAGAAGACACGAACATTTTTTATAGGGCCGATGTACATACGTATGTATGGTACAGTACAGCAGCGAGCAGCTTGCCTGCGCTCGTCTTGGCGAAGAAAAGGCGCTGACATAAAGGCAGAATAAGCAAAGAGATTGATGAGAATATGATTTAGTTAAAGCCAACTAAACCTGAGAGAGGCGTAAGCTCTTTTTTGGTGATTGCACGCTTTTGTACGTAGCGTTGCATGTTTGGACAATTTGGGTTTTGTTTTGTACTATTATTCTCGAAAAGGTTGCAGAAAGAGTGCAAGTACCTACTAGGTACTGTATATAATATACATACGTGCATACATACGCGAGGTGACAGAGACTGCAAAGTTCTGTGCATACGACAGCTGACGCGGGCTACAAAGGAGGTAGACGACAGTTTTTTGAACGTGTCAAAATGTCTGTAATGAACAACATATTTTTGAGTCGAGTCATATCCTGCATAGAAATAACACAGTCAGTTTGTTCCCCCGCGTCCCCATATATTTTCCATCTTGGAAAATATACAAACAATGGTTAGCAGCAACGATGGAAAGTTATTGTGAACGGCAGAGCCAGCTCTGGGCACAAATGGGCAGAAGGCTTTTTGGGTGGCCTTGTTTGTAGGATTGTTTACAATCTAGTTTATGATAAAACTGCTTTCAACACGATATTCAAAAGTCGGTGTAGGGTACCCCTTGACTTTAAACCAAATTTTTCATTTTATTTTTATTTTTTGCAGGCTTTCTGCCTCCTCAACGCTATCCTGTACGCCGTAGATGCCCTCTTACAGCTGGTGGCCTGCAGAAAAGCAAGGGCCTCTCAATACCCAGCGGATCTCCAGCAGCAGAAACCGGTTCACGAGTTGCGCCAGCCAGTCCCTGAGCAGCAGCAAGTGATGCAGCCCCATGCACAGCAGCAGCTCACCCCCACTCCGAGCATCAGTCCGGCACCGGCGCCCCATCCCTACCCAAGCTAAACTGAACACACGACGAGGCTGGCTTATCTCTACTCACTCATGATACAATACCGTATACTGTACATACACCACGTAGGCAGTTACTCAGTTCTGCTCATACTCGTGTCTCATATGTACGTCTTTCATGCTCTCTTTTTTGCTTCTGGTTCTGCTGTACCGGTGCTAAAAAATAAAAGCTAAAATTATACCATGTGCGGGAATATCTCCTTTTGTTTCTGTGCTTATGTCTTCGCTGCAGAAATTTGCATAAGAAATTATTCCCCGCTATCAGAAATTTGCACAACTTTTGGGTGGCGGTATAACGCGAGAAAACGGCGTGCCACTTCGGGTGTCCGACTCTGGCGCAAAAATTCAGCCTTCTAACGTCGATGACAGTCGATAGTGTATGATGACATGATGATGACACATTACCCATATCCGTAACATGTGCGTGCATTACGCCCAACCTGTCAGGTGCATTGCATTGGTATTACACTTGGCTTGATTAAAGTCAAGGAAAGGCGTAACGAAACGAGTAACGTACGGTCTTGTACTTAGGGTACGATGGGGTAAACCCGTCCATGGGAAAAGTTCAGAGCTGAATAACTCAGCAACCTAATAATAAATATCAACCGATTCCTTGAACTCTCCTCTTTCAAAATGAACTATTTTGGTTCATCGTTTGCTGAAACAGAGCAAGTTCAAAAAAGCTCAGGTGGCCGGGTTTACCCCACAATACCCGAGGTACATATGTACAGTATGCACATGCGTACATACGGTATTTTCAACGCTCTCAATTTCCGACGAAACGCATGCGCACTTGCTTCTATTTTTATTTTCAAATAACTGGGCCAATTTCGATAATAAGTTAAAAGGCGGCATCCTTGATATTTGGGGCGAGGTTTCTGTCAAACAAACTTTTTTGTCCATCGTTTTTCTTTTGCCTGAAACGGTTACCGAAGGAAAAAAAATTGGGTCCGGTTTAGCCCAGGTGGGCTGCATTTAGTTGTTTCGTTTGCATTCGCTCAGCGTTCAGTTGATTTGACAATTTTTAATGATTCAACACGGCCAAAAATAGCTTCAGTAACCGACCGGTTCCGTTCCGTTTTGTTGGGCGTTGAGATTTTACTTTCTGTTGTCGAAATGCCAACAATAGTGGTTTCACAAGAAATACCTACATACACTTGCGTCGCCCACCCAGCTTATTGTGTTTTGTCAATTTATCTCTTTGTATAGGATTTCAGAGCGACTTGTACAGAATAATGGCTAGTCGAGTAGTTACCCTTGCTCGAGAACCATGGAGTGGAGTATATGTATATATTTTTGATTTTTCATTATTATTTCTTTAGCTGATGGAAGGGTGCAGACTAAGCAGAGCAAACAAATATCGATATGTACATAATGTTTAAAATGTCATTAAGAAGCCCGTAAAAGTTTTATTTCTTCACCTACCTACGTAAAATAAGCCAAGCGTGTAACCGAAGTACCTTACGTACCAGGTGTCGATTTTGATGCGCAAAAAATTTGCGGCGCATTTGACAATCCAATCATCTCTTCCATCTTCTTCTACGGTGTATGTATGCATGTTGAAATGGGTGGAGTTTGGCAAATAATTTGAGTCAGGCAGGCGACGAACCGCCCACCAAATTCTTCGCAGCCCATGCGTACGTATTATTGTTGTGATTCTCCTTCTTCTGAAATGCAAACGTCCTTGATGATGTTTGGCTGTACGGTTTATGAGTGTATCCCATGAAGTTTGGCAATACTAGTAGTACGTATGTTAGTACATAACATACACTTTACGCCGATACGCATACCTATGTACGTACTTACATACCACTGTAATGTTTCGTGTTTTGCCCCCTCGAATATAGCCCCTATCGGTGCCTATTGTCGTTGTTCTCGTAATACGAGTTCTCCTACATATTATGTAGCCCCATGATATCAAAGAACGCAAAAAGCGACGAAAACGAAGGATATTACAGCTAAAAACGCATTTTAGACAGCCCCCTGATTGGGGTTTACCGATCATAGAGCCCCAGGGGCTATACACAAAACATTACAGATGTTATGAAGGTATGTATGTATGTACGCGATGTGCAAGTTGCCGTATAAAGTCATATTCATACAAAATTTACAGCAGCAGCGGACCTTTTATTAAGAGGCATGCATGTGCAAGTGTCGTCAGTCAGATTGTTTGTGCGCGAAAAACCTGCTGCGCCGGTGAGAAAGAGAAAGACCGTCTCCGTTTCACCAAAGGTGGTAGAGAGTGCATAAATAATGTCTAATCCAATCCACTCGAATCTTTACGACTCTGATTTTGTTTCAACTTTCATCTTCTGCAAGTCTTTTTTCTTTTCTCAAGAACAAACAAACTGATTGAGAACAGTGCCTAAAAAAGTCTAAAATACGATACAGTACTTATCTTGCTCCCATATGATAATTATCTCTTTTTCAGATGGGCACTTAGAAAAAAAATGGTGAAGCTGCCGATTTCTATGGAAGACGAGGAGCTATTTCCTCGCGGTGGAAAGTACGGCATTAACGAGCACGACCAGCTGAACGCGGTCGAATTCGAAGAGATGTTCGCAGGATTGGAGAAGATTTGGTGGTCACGATTGGTGACAGCCGTACGTGGTTACGTCGTTAACGATTTTCAAGACGACGAGGCCCTGCTATAGTCCGTTAGCTGAAAAGCAGCAGCGAGTTGTCCCACCGTTTCGGTGGTTTTTACTCAAAAATTCTGTGAAAACAAATTTTTTAAAGAACGCCATACGCCTCCTGAAAGCAGACAGTTTGTATTTCTTTTTAGCCTGTTTCGGTGCCTTGGCTTGCAAAAGCTATCCAAAAAAATATCAATCAGGTGTCTTTCCCCAGAGCTCGGTGATTGAAATTTGAATAGGCTTGCTTGTTTTGGCCTTGGCCGAAGCAATTATTATTTCCAGTAATAATTATTATCCCACAATACTGTACGCGCAGTACGTACGTAGGCCTGTCATATGGCAACCCGGTGACCGACTTTTCAAGCAAACGGACTGTATTCCAGTTTGACGACGCTTTCATCTTTCTGCATCGCTGCTTGGCGGAGGCAGGGAAAGAGGACGCATTGCGATGTCTCCTGGATATCAAGCTTTTGGAAGAGGAAGGCACGCAACAGCTGCAGACGCTGCAAGAGGGGAGCGCCAGCGGGCACCACTTAACAGATGCCAACAACAGTGACGGCGACAGAAATGTTGTTAACCCATTCCGCAAACCCTCCACCGCTCCGGCTTTCATCCGTTTGTTCGGCCCCCCTTCAACGGACACCTATGCGCGCGCTTTCAAACAGGGCTTCTGCTATCTGGTCTTCTTCAGCATTTTCTGCAAGCTGCAGCGCCGCTGGATCCAGCGCAAGCATAAGAGCAAATCTGTGACGTTTCAAAGGGCGGCTTATACTCTTTTAGCCAAAAATAAGCCTAAGCCTAAGCCTCTGTTATGTCCATAGCTAAGCCATGGGCCTAACCTAAGCCTATGTCCATGTCCTATCCTAAGTCCTATGTCCTACGTATGTCCTAAGCCTAAGCCTATGTCCATAGCTATAAGCCTAAGCCTATGTGCATAGCTAAGCCTAAGCCTCAGCAAATGTCCATTGCTAAGCCTAAGCCTAGCCTATGTCATAATGCCTAGGCTATGTCCAGAGCTAAGCCTAAGCCTAAGCCTATGTCCAAAGCTCAGCCTAAGCCTACCGTATGCCCATAGCTAAGCCTAAGCCCGATGGCCATAGCTAAACCTATGCCAGCCTTGGGATGTCGATGTCCATAGCTATGCCTAAGCCTGTGTCCATAGCTAAGCCTAAGCCTGTGTCCATAGCTAAGCCTAAGCCTAAGCCTAATGTCCATATCTAAGCCTAAGCCTATGCCCATAGCTAAGCCAAGCCTATGCACAGAGCTAAGCCTAAACCTATGTGCATAGCTAAGCCTAAGCCTAAGCCTATGTCCATTGCTAAGCCTAAGCCTAGTGTATGTCCATAAAGCCTAAGCCTAATGTCCATAGCTAAGCCTCAGCCTATGTCCATAGCATGTCCATAGCTAAGCCTAAGCCTATGTCCATAGCTAAGCCTAAGCCTATGTCCATAGCTAAGCCTAAGCCTATGTCCATAGCTAAGCCTAAGCCTATGTCCATAGCTACAGCCTATGTCAATAGTTACATAAGCCTAAGCCTCATGTCCATAGCTAAGCCTAAGCCTAATGTCCATAGCTAAGCCTCAGCCTATGTCGTCCATAGCTAAGCCTAAGCCTAATGTCCATAGCTAAGCCTAAGCCTAATGTCCATAGCTAAGCCTCAGCCTATGTCGTCCATAGCTAAGCCTAAGCCTATGTCCATAGCTAAGCCTAAGCCTATGTCCATAGCTAAGCCTAAGCCTATGTCCATAGCTACAGCCTATGTCAATAGCTACATAAGCTTAAGCCTAATGTCCATAGCTAAGCCTAAGCCTAATGTCCATAGCTAAGCCTCAGCCTATGTCGTCCATAGCTAAGCCTAAGCCTAATGTCCATTGCTAAGCCTAAGCCAATACCGGTGAAGTGTAGTATGAGCCGCCCTTTATGAGGACGCGGAATGGCAGCCGGACGCTCGCGTCGTCCTGTTTCAGGAGTTCCGACCCGGGAATCGAACCTGGGTGCTCACCGACTACGACCGACACGTCCTGCTCTACTGGCGCCCCAAGGGTGTCTGGGTGATCTTCGGCGAACGATTTGTACAGCTGAAACTGTCGGAAGGTTTCAAGCTGTGCAGCTATTGCGGCCTGCTGGAATCGTCGCTCGGCGATTTCCAGATCTGCAACCGATGCCAGGCGCAGAATCGCCCGCTCGCCGTCGCCGCTCACTACTGCTCCCCGGGATGCGAAGAACTGCACTGGAAGAAGCATAAAAACGATCACCAACCTACCACCTTATGATGATCAAAAGTGCGTTGTTGAGTACTGATTGATTTTAACGCGTATGCTGACTTTCTTTCTCAGACCATTCATGTACGTAGACTCTATCAGAAATACTGAGTAGTGTAGTAGTGATTTATGTTTTGCTTTTGTATTGCTTCCAATATTCGTTCATTTGGAACATTCTGTACATAGGTACAATATTTGTGTCAGTACCAAATTGCAGTACATATACTACGTCAATGTGCCAAAGTGAAATACAGTTCCTCCACAGTTTTTTTTACTAAAAACCGCATAAATAAAAGTAATAAACTAAGTATTTCACAGCAATAGAATGATGTGCCAAGCGGTACTGTAGCCTACATACTGTAGTAATCCTGTTCAACACATCTACATACATAATATCTATATGGTCAGTAGTTCGCTCACAGCCCGCACATTACTAAGTGCTATCGATGTACATACGTAAATAAAGGACGGTTGATTATGATCAAACAATAACGTTACACAAACACTACTGATCCGTTCACGAAAAAAGAGAAAAATCAGCACTCTCCGCTGATCGATTCGCAATACCGTATTTACCGGTGCATAGCCCCCCATGCATAGCCCCATGGCATATTGGCAAAACATAAAAAAATGTCCCAACCCTGTTTTGACCTCAATTATGCTCTATGTACATAGAACTCGTGCTTTTTACCTCAAAAAATGCCTATGCGCTTGCGCACCTCTCAAAAACATAAAAAATGTCCTATGCATAGCCCCATATAGGACCTCTCAATTTTCAGCCTAAGCCTAAGTCTAACCCTAAGCCCAAGCCTAAGCCTAAGCCTAAGCCTAAGCACCGGTAAATACGGTATTAAAATCGATATACCGTACATATCACTGTTCATCCGCGTACTGATCGTCGAAGTCGCCGTCGTCTTCTGCTGATGCGTCCTGATACTGCTGATACTCGGAGACCAGATCGTTCATGTTGGACTCGGCCTCCGTGAACTCCATCTCGTCCATGCCCTCCCCCGTGTACCAGTGCAGGAAAGCCTTGCGACGGAACATGGCTGCAAGCGAGAACACAAAGATAGGGGGTAAACATGAACAGTACATTTGTGCAGTAGCAGTAGCAGTGAGTGAGTATTCGCTACGTACATACGTACATACTTGCCCTAGGGTAGGAAGTGATCACCATATGACCACAATAATTTTAAAAACGTGAGTTGGTGACCGATCAGAAAATGTCACTGAAAGTAGAGGGGTCAGCTGTCGCGACCACTCATAAATTCTTGTTTTTTAGCGAAAGTAGCAAATAGCAAAAAAACGTGGGCAATGTACTATGTACTATGTACTATGTACTATGTACTACTGTAAAGTTTGGTGTATTACCCGATAGGGTTATACAAACAAAGTCGACCAATTTGCTCGGGGTATACTCGATATGGGGTAATACAAAATATCGGGGTATATACCAAACTTGCTTATTTCAGCATAAAACAGCCTATTGAAGCATTTGGCGCGTGGTGAATATCGAGTAATACAAAATACTAAAATTCAAAGTCGACCGATTTGCTCGGGTTATATTCGATATCGGGCTATATTCGATATCGGGTTATACACCAAACTTTACAGTATGTACGTACGTACAGTATAACCACCGGCGGTTGTTTTTTTCTGTACCCGAAGACTAAGCGTGAATATTTATGTAGCCCATAGTGGTACGCTGTGTAGACATCATACACACCTGTGAATTGTTCCGAGATGCGCTTAAACAACTCCTGGATGGAGGTGGAGTTGCCGATGAAGGTGGCAGCCATCTTGAGTCCTCGAGGTGGAATGTCGCACACGGCCGTCTTAACATTGTTCGGGATCCACTCCACGAAGTAGGCGCTGTTCTTATTCTGAACGTTCAGCATCTGCTCGTCAACTTCCTGCAGAGAAACAATGCTTCCTGTTTTCATTCATCATATAATAATACTGTACATGATGTCCTGTAGTGCGGAGCGCGTGCCAAATCAAAATCTGCGTGACTTTTGCTTGTCTCGCGAATCGCGCGCGAGTCACGTACCTTCATGGACATTCGGCCGCGGAAGATGGCGGCCACGGTGAGATAGCGGCCGTGTCGCGGGTCACAAGCCGCCATCATGTTCTTCGCGTCGAACATCTGCTGCGTCAACTCCGGAACTGTCAACGGCTTGTATTGCTGAGATCCTGCACACAACATTTTTCCCTTCAAATCGGGTATAGGCTTACATGGGAAAACCGGCTAGCTGTCATGATCAAAAGGGGAAATTGAGTGACTGAGGTCATCCAGGTGTGTAGTCAAGTGGTTAAGCCTCTCGCCTGGAACACGAGAGGTCCAGGGTTCGATTCCTTGTCACACCTGGCAAATTTTTCTTCTCGATTGCGTAGGCTAAAACAAACTTTAGAGTGTACGTAAAGTAAATACGTACCTCTGGCGACCAACGGCGCGAAGCTGGGTATGAAGAAGTGGAGGCGCGGGAATGGGACCATGTTGACGGCGAGTTTGCGCAGATCCGCGTTCAGCTGACCGGGGAATCGGAGGCAGGTGGTCACACCGGACATGGCTGCGGACACCAGATGGTTCAGATCGCCGTAGGTCGGCGTGGACAGCTTCAGCGTCCGGAAACAGATATCGTAGAGCGCCTCGTTGTCGATGCAGAACGTCTCGTCCGTATTCTCCACCAGCTGATGCACGGACAGCGTGGCGTTGTACGGCTCCACCACCGTATCCGACACCTGTATTCATCAGCAAGCCGACGATGTACCTTTCATTATTTTCCTCATCACATGGGACATGGGGACCACTGCATGAATTACACACTACTAAAATACTGCATGCGCACGGGCACGGGTACGTACGGGCACGGTACGCTACTGCGACGAAACGAATTTACTGTACCTAGTACCTTGGGAGAGGGTACGACGCTGAAGGTGTTCATGATGCGGTCGGGGTATTCTTCTCTGATCTTGGAGATGAGCAGGGTGCCCATACCGGAGCCGGTGCCGCCGCCCAGACTGTGAGCCATCTGGAATCCCTGGAGACAGTCGCAGGCCTCGGCTTCTTTGCGGATGGTGTCCAGCACCTGGTCCACCAACTCCGCTCCCTCCGTGTAGTGACCCTTGGCCCAGTTGTTTCCCGCGCCACTTTGGCCTAAAAGAAGAAAGCGTAGGGTATGCTGTAAAGGTTATGTGCCTATACGCCTAAGCCTTATCCTAAGCCTAAGCCTGAGCATAAGCCTACAGTACGGATCTGCACAAACTAACACCACTGATGTCAGAGTAAAATTTACCGGTACTTTACCCGGGTAAAATGGCCAATTTTGGGCCGGGTAAATTTACTTTACTTTACCCGATGTAATGACTTATCGGGTAAGGTTTACCGGTACCCGGCAGTGTGGACGCTTACCCGGGTGAAAATGCTGAAAGTGCGGGTAAGTATGGCCAATGATTACCCGATTTACTCGGCACATACTTACTCAGTACTTACCCGGGTAAACGTACTCGAGTAAAGCGTGTGCTCTAGGCAGCTCAGCACTCGCGCGCATCTAATTCCTTCCTCGAGGCGGAGATGACAACGCACGAAGCGGCACTTCAATGTTTGTTCATTCGCGCATAGCATACATATCTTATGTTATGTAATGTAATATAGTATGTACTGTACATACCACGAATGTACGTATGGTTCAGTATATGTATGTATGTACGTATGGTACAATAGCTCACTTACGGTCAGGCAAAATGACGGTGCCGATGAATACACTGTACGTTACATAAAGTACATATGCAATGCATGTTGTAAGTAATGTATGCAGGATGTACCTTAGCGGCAAGCTACTGTGCAAAAGCTCAAATGAAACAGTGGCGCAGAAAAACTACATAGGCCGAGCTATTGCTAACTTTTTAGTACTAAAGTAATTTCCCATACTTACCCGATTTTACCCGGGTAAAATGCATCATATGGCTTTACTTTACCCGATTTGATAGGAGCCGGGTAAATTTACTTTACTTTACCCGGGCTAGGGCATACCCGGGTAATTTACTTTACTTTACCCGTTTTTCCTGAAGACCGAGTTGACATCAGTGACTAACACCACACAAAAAATAACTCGCCAACGAAGACATCCTGAAAGAATCTGTCAACACCTCCACGGCTAATTTTCAGCGGGATTTCCAAATCAAAAAACCGTTTTTGATTCTATCTGCTCTCAGTGTCGATATATCGCCGATTTCCTTATGTACTGAAATCGCCAAAATGGGCGTCGACCATTGGGCAATTCTAAACCTCGCAAACGCCCGAAAAATCAAAAGTGGTAGAAATATGCATACGTGACGAAAACAATAAAAATGGGCATCGGGCGTACAGGGTCGTGGGGTGTCGTGGTTTGCGTGGTTTAGCATCTGCCAAATGTCGACGCGATTTCAGTACATAAGGAAATCGGCGATATCTCGACACTGAGAGCAGATAGAATCAAACGGTTTTTTGATTTGGAAATCCCGCTGAAAATTAGCCGTGGAGGTGTTGACAGATTCTTTCAGGATGTCTTCGTTGGCGAGTTATTTTTTGTGTGGTGTTAGTGCAGATCCGTACTGTAAGCCTAAGCCTAAGCCAAAGCCAAAGCCAAAGCCAAAGCCTAAGCCTAAGCCTAAGCCTAAGCCTAAACCTAAGCCCAAGCCCAAGCCTCAGCCTACAGTATGCCTAAGCCTATGACAAGGCCGGGTTTACCCCCCGTAGTACCCTATGTACTTTACCGAAACAGAAGTTGTCCGGTTTGAACAGCTGTCCGAAGGGTCCGGCGCGGACGCTGTCCATGGTTCCCGGCTCCAGGTCCACGAGGATGCAGCGGGGCACGTACTTGCCTCCGCTGGCCTCGGTGAAGTACACGTTGATCCGCTCCAGCTGCAGATCCGAATCGCCCTGGTACATGCCGGTCGGATCGATTCCGTGCTCGTCCGAGATTATCTCCCAAAACTACAGAAAAATTGTGTGTGGTGCCTGGTATTTATTTTTTTTATATTTTATTTGATGAATGATACTATAGATACATAAGTAACTTCTAAAATGTAGGTATAAGGCTATAAGCATGATTTTGATGTGTCCAATCAATGATTAGCTACCAAGCTTGCTAGGTAGGTAAGGTATGTAATCTACAATGAGTACCTTCTTAGGACAACGCTGTGCTGTACCATGCAATGTAGGTACTAGGTAGGCCTATGTGTATACGTAGATATGTACATGCCACATGCCAAGGCCAATATTTCTGTGGGTTGGGTATGCCAATTTACCATTTTATCAATTCACCCAATTTTTACCTTTGATCCAATCTGATTGCCACATTGGCCAGCTTGCACATGGACAATTTCTCTCATTTTGTTCTGACTTTTGGGGCTTTGTTGAACGAAATTACAGCAAAATTTGAGGCAAGGAAATCGGACAAAGGCACGATGAAACTGGGAAATTCGACTGAGATTATTTAGCAGTTAGACAACTACTGAAGAAGATGCAAGATTATTAAGATAGTTTGTCGTCGTCAACTTAACTCGATTCGATAGTCGCTGTGTATGCGATTTCTGGTTTTGTTTACACCCGTTGCCAAGGTGAAAAGCACCAACAAAAACTCGCGTCCCTCAATGTAGCATTGAGGTTACGCTTATCTTCTGCAGACACGTATACATACAAATTACGTAACCGCTGTGTGACATATGTATGCATCCTATATGAGGCACATCGTACGTACACGTATCGCATGCTGATGCTTTTTGGCGAATAATGACAATCTGTTGTTTCACCCATCAATATCAATTCTTCAGACCGCACGGTTTGTTTTAGCCCCGTGATCATGCACATTGAATAAAGGCAAATCAATAATTAAAAAATGCAGGGCGCCGCCTGTTACCGTGGGTGGACTCGCGAATATTTTGTGCTGAAGGGGGTCCAACGGGGTAATATTTTTGGGCTGAAATTCAAGCGAGAAAGAGGGAAAAATACACGACCAAATTGAGTGACCACAAATAGATAAATCGCTGTATAGAGAACACCAGAAGGTATGAAGTGCTCTTTCAGAGCAAGAGAAGTTTGCTTCACCGGAAAGGGTTATGTAATCTGACCAGGTAATCTGATGTAATCTGCAATCTGGTGTCTCAGAACCAGCATCTGCACCCAGCATGCCACTAACACACAGTGGAAACAAGAGTTATAGGGTGTCTCAGAATCTGACGTCTGCACCCAGCATGCTAGTAACACACAGTGGAAACAAGAGTTACAGGGTGCCTCAGAATCTGATGTCTGCACCCAGCATGCTAGTAACACACAGTGGAAACAAGAGTTATAGTGTGTCTCAGAATCTGATGTCTGCACCCAGCATGCTAGTAACACACAGTGGAAACAAGAGTTATTGGGTGTCTCAGAATCTGATGTCTGCATGCAGCATGCTAGTAACACACAATGGAAACAAGAGTTATCGGGTGTCTCAGAAGCTGATGTCTGCACCCAGCATGCTAGTAACACACAGTGGAAACAAGAGCTACAGGGTGCCTCACACACCACCACCATAGAACAGCAACTCACACTTGTTGAAACAATAGCTTCTGTGCAATTTAACATGCCAACTTTTCAAAGAAATTCTATCGGTGAAGAAACTCGGTGAGAGCCTACTACAATACGTAACAGCACAATCACGCTGCTTGCTTTGGTATTGCCAAAACAAAAGAACAGTGTTGGGCTCTCACCGAGTTTCTTCACCGATAGAATTTCTTTGAAAAGTTGGCATGTTAAATTGCACAGAAGCTATTGTTTCAACAAGTGTGAGTTGCTGTTCTATGGTGGTGGTGTGTGAGGCACCCTGTAGCTCTTGTTTCCACTGTGTGTTACTAGCATGCTGGGTGCAGACATCAGCTTCTGAGACACCCGATAACTCTTGTTTCCATTGTGTGTTACTAGCATGCTGCATGCAGACATCAGATTCTGAGACACCCAATAACTCTTGTTTCCACTGTGTGTTACTAGCATGCTGGGTGCAGACATCAGATTCTGAGACACACTATAACTCTTGTTTCCACTGTGTGTTACTAGCATGCTGGGTGCAGACATCAGATTCTGAGGCACCCTGTAACTCTTGTTTCCACTGTGTGTTACTAGCATGCTGGGTGCAGACGTCAGATTCTGAGACACCCTATAACTCTTGTTTCCACTGTGTGTTAGTGGCATGCTGGGTGCAGATGCTGGTTCTGAGACACCAGATTGCAGATTACATCAGATTACCTGGTCAGATTACATAACCCTTTCCGGTGAAGCAAACTTCTCTTGCTCTGAAAGAGCACTTCATACCTTCTGGTTTCCGCGGTGTGTTAGTGGGGTAAACACGGGCACCTAATATATTCTGAACTTTCCGCTGCAGCAAATGATGAACCAAGTATCGCTTAAAGAGGAGAGTTCAAGCGGTTCTTTGATTTGGAAATCCCGCTAAAAGTTAGCCGTGGCATTTTTGACCGCATTTCTCTACGGTGGCTATATAGGGAGATATTTCTATCACACGGCAGGAACCTGCTGGTTACACTTTAGCACTAGTTGCCTTTGCATACTTCTGTAAGTCATAGATATGACTGAAGTTACTGCAAAAACTAATTTATGCCACTACACCACAAACTTAGTGCCGAAATCGACGTGCCGTTGCTTCGCGCATGGCCAAATTTATGTAGAAAAAATTACTATCAAAAATCGATATTTTTTACATGATTATTCAATACCGATATCGATAGTAGGAGCAAGAAGAAAATTCGATACGATACTGATACCGATAGTACAAGGAAAGCAATTTTCGATACTGATATCGATACCGATAGTTCAAGAAATGCTCGATACTATCGATTTTCGATACCAATACCGATATATCGTCGCATCTCTAAACCATTCAATGCCATTCGTCTCAATATTATATTCATTCAATACCATTCAACGCGTCTTGATGAGAGGAATCGACCGGTACCTGCGGCGCCTCTCTACTCTATGCTGCCTCTATGCAAAGTTGTCCAAGAAAAACGTGTTTGAAAAAGTTATCATTTCAATCAAGAATAGCGCCACAGATAGGCCGTTTCAAGAGGCGCTCTATGGCGCGTTAACCCTTGGAGTCAAGTCGGTTTTTGGCGCGAAAAAATCGGTACTGTAAACCATGAAATTTTCGAACGCATTTAATTTTCGAACAATTCGAACAAAAAACTTTTGTTCGAAAATTGCATGGTTCGAACTTTTTGTATGTTGAACAAATTTACTGCTAAAGTACTATTAGACTTCCTCAGTACGTATATACAGCACCATACGGTATGGTATGGTACATATACCTAGTATACATACAGGACCATGTGCAGTGCATCACCAAACGATAAACATAGACATCTAAATAGGCGATGGACCAGATTATACCATAGGTTAGCGAAGGGAAAATATGTTGTTGTTGGTGTCAGCGTGCAGTACATAGCAGTACGTACATACATTGAGCTTGGCTGAGCTCTGTGTTCGAAAATTAAAGTGTTCGAACTAAACGACCCCCCCTTCTGTTCGAAATATTTGTGCGTTCGAAAATTTCATGGTTTACAGTAATTAGATGGGGAGGGGGGGTAGTAACACTTTTTTAGGCACGTTTATTACAACATTTTTACACCTTTTGTTACAACTCTTTCCTACTCGTTCCTATGCTTCATCATTGCGGCGCCTGAGTGGTGACTTGTAACAGTCGATGTAACAGTGGTTGTAACAATTGCATTTTTTGATTTGTTACAAGTGAAAAAGTTGTAACAAATTTTTGAATTTGGCGCCAACCCTAGAAAAGTAAGAAGCGGAAAACGTTGTAACAACGAAAACGCGAGAAACTACACTATTTCTTGAAATGAGCTCCCTTCTACATGTTTTTACCCAGGTAAATTACCTGGGTAAGTAACCCGAGATGCCACTGTTACAACTCGAAACGTTGTAACACACTTGTTGAAACAGCCTTTTAATGGCAGGGAGGGGGGTTGTAACAAAGTAAGTATAAATTCAAAATTTTTTCAAGGGGTGGCCCAAACGGGGCCAAACTTGATTCCAAGGGTTAAAAAGATCTTGTAACAAGCTTTCGATCGATATCTTGAACTCCTTCCAACTCGCATTCGTTGGCCCTGGAGAGAGCTGGACTGCATTTAGATATAGTCTGGCCAATAGCAGTTGGCACCTGGACTCAAGGCGCGTTGCGTAAATTGGATTTACAAATGCAGATTTCTGTCCGTGCTTCGTGTACTCCTATTTAGCAGAAGTACATGCAAACCACGCAGGACGACTTGAGTCCCATGCCAAACTCTTTCTGGCCAGACTATAGTTGTCCATGCATAGACAGTTGTCATTGCATAGTACAAAGACGAGCGCAGAGAGCACAACCGGAGCGGAAACAGCAAATGGAAAACTTGGTTTCTGCGGCATTTAGTACTAAAATATCGATTATCGATCGATTATTGGTGATCGGCTGATCAGATCAAACATCGAAGGCCTTCCTGGAGTCCTCGAGGGCATAAGCTCCTTGAAGAGCCCTAGATGGACGCTGTAGCTGCAAAATTGAGTGAGTGTGAGCGAATCTGCGCGCTTTTAGTACTAAAATATCGATTATCGATCGATTTTTGGTGATCGGTTGATCATATCACAAATCCAAGGCCTTCCTGGCGTCCTCGAGGGCATAAGCTCTTTGAAGAGCCCTAGATGGACGCTGTTGCTGCAAAATTGAGTGAGTGTGAGCGAATCTGCGCGCTTTTAGTACTAAAATATCGATTATCGATCGATTATTGGTGATCGGCTGATCAAATGAAAAATCGAAGGGCTTCCTGGCGCCCTTGGGCTTATAAGCTTTCGGATGAGCCATTAGTGAACGCTGTAGCTGCAAAACTGAGCGAGTTTTTCGCATCACAGATAGACAGACAGACACACACACAGACATCAGCCCTATTTGGGCGAGCTTCATAAAGTACGTCACGCTGAAATTCCTCTGTCAGACCCCCCTCCCCCCTCGTCACGCTGAGCCATACCCCCCCCCCCCCCCCCCCCCCTGTAGCGTGACGTGACGTTTCAGTATTGAACAGGGTATGTACAGTACGTACGTACACAGCATACATATGTACTGTTGTATAGCTGTTGTATTTACTTACGGTCTATGTACAACAGCAGCAGCAACATTGACAAAGCAGCAGCAATCAAACGGACAAGCAAAAAGTACCATCAACAAAGCATACGTATTTTGATGTGGAATACTAAGGGCAAGAATTATATTGACATTGCTTGATTTGGTGCTGGAATTTCGATGTGACGTCACGTTTTCCCCGACCCCCCCCCCCCACCATCGTCACGCTAACATCACATCGGCCAGACCCCCTCCCCCCTATTTCTGCGTGATGTACTTTATGAAGCTCCCCTTGTTAGTAGAAGAGGTAATTCAGTACGAAAGCCCTGTTTCTCCGACTCGCCGCATGGTGTGCCAATCTCAACTCTCGAGCATCGAGCCCACTTTACCATGGAAGCCTACTTTTCTGCTGTGACTTTTCCCTTGAAAAACAACCCCCATCTATGGAAGGGGTTTGCCCCATATCTGCTGGGTGGCTACGGACAGGCGGACTGCTCGGATTACAAAGGGGGCTAACGTTAACCCCACTAATACACTAATCACTAATGAAGGGGTTAACCCATACTGAATACTAGTAACGTGAGGCAAGATTTCTTAGTCGTGTGAGAGTTTGACCAGAAGGCCGAATGCAACCAAGAAAGAAGGGAAGGGGAAGAAGGGGAAGGGGAAGATGAGGGGAAGAATGGGCTACACTCACACTTACGTATATTAGTGGCGCGGTAGCAGAGCTTTACTTCATAAATAAAACTAGCCCACGGGTGAGCGAGAGCAATTTAAAAACAATCATAGCAGTAGAAAGCTACTACATACATACGGCGTTGTCCATCCAGCGAGAGTTGTCTTTGGACTTTTGTCCTTGCTAGGAATACATGAAACTCTGTGGAAAAATCCACGAATGAATCTCTCTTTTTCGCAGTCAGAAATAAAAGGCCCAAAGACAACAAACAACTCTCGCCAGACAGACTATCCACTGGTTGCGCTAAACATTTCTGAGTGGTCGCGAGCTGACCCCTTAAAAAATTGATAGACATTTTCAGTGCAATTTTGTTCGTAACCCCGCCAGCACCGATCATTCAAATATTGCACTCATGTAAATCAAAGGCGGGTCAGCTCACGACACACCCAAAAATTTCCAGTGCAACTGGTCAATACAACAGCAGGCAATCATCGATTGTGGAGGCTCCGCGGTCGTCGTCACATTTTCCGCGTCGCCACCAATCGCCGCCGAAAAAACGGTGTGGTGGGTGGAGCTTCGTCGTCGTCATCGTCATCCGGAAAGACGAACGTCGATTACTTGTCGCAGCCAATCGCAGGCGTCGTCGCCTCCATTTCCGGCACCCGCTGATCATCGTCTTTCGTCGTCGCCGCTCGTTCCTCGTCGGGTTCGGTCGTCGTCGCCTTAAATACCGCAGGGACGCTATCGACCAACCCGATCGCGTTACCGTATTTGTGGGTGTACAGTACAGTCCTCAATGCCATTCTCCAAGCTTCAAATTTGATCCAAGTAAGTCAAAGCATGCTATTCTGTAGCACAGGAACTTGGAACACTTGGACAGTGCTTTGAAGGAGAATTTCCAAGTAAAAGCGTCACTTGGAGATGCTTGGAATGTTCAGCTTTGAGCAACTTTGATTTGCTTGGAAGAACTTGGACCTTTTGTTTACTCTTTCTCGCCTTTTCGCGCTTCCTCGCCCCTCTCTCTAATCTGGGGTTATGCAACAAGAGGGGACCCCTGCGCCAACGCTCCCTTCCTTTGCACACTAAAGGGAGTGCCCTTCCTTTGCATACTATAATAGTGGACAAATGCACATATCATATTTCCTTCAGCCGAAAATCTAGTGCCTAGTCTTATTCTTCATTCGGTACACATTACTATGAACATAAGCATAAGATGGGTGAGATCTGATACCGTATTTTTGGGTGTATAGCCCCAAAAATACAAAAATCGAGAGGTCTGATGGGGGGTTATACACTGGGGGGATATACAATGGGGGGATATACACTGGGGGGGATATACACTGGGCAAAATTTATGTTTTTGAGAGCTGTGTAGAGGCATGTTTTTGAGGTCAAAAGTACGTGTTTTAGGGCATAATCGCGGTAAAAACAGGGTTATTCTAGTACAAGACATGCTCAGCTAAGCTTATATGCATAGTAGTTTGGTGTAGGAGTAGCTATAGTTAGCTTATGACCAGCTTACATAGGTAGGCTAGGTACCTTCCAGTACATGGGAGGTTATACACCAGGGGGGGATATACACTGGGCAAAATTTATGTTTTGCCAATGGGGGGTTATACACTGGGGGGGGGATATACAATGGGGGGATATACACCCAAAAATACGGTACCTCACTTAGCTCAGTGCAGTGCTGCGTTCCTTTGGCGTGGGTAGCGAGAAAGAAAACAAGAGGGGAAAGGTCAACTTTGAAGGACTTGGAAAAACTTTGATCCAATAGTGCCCTTTCAAAATTCTCGCTCCCTCCCTTCGCTCGGAAAATAGGGCGCTGTTTGAGTGACCGCGTGACGTCACAAGGAGGGTAGAAAGAGAGGAGGCTGCGTTCCCTCGGCTACTAAGGTCAGCCTGTATGTTTCGCTACTGCTTGCGCCTTACGTACGTACATACATACATACTTTGTGTGTTGGCAATGAATGTATTTTCGCTTATTCCGTCGGTTTTTTATCACTTCTCACTAGCAAACTTTTATCAGCTTTTACTTATACCTTCTCTCATCCAAAAACAATGGCAGCCCGTTCTTCACATTGTCGCTCATGTACTCGCACACCAAATATCGCACATAGAAATCGCGCAGCACCGTCTTCGTTTTTTCCCAAGCGGATGGACAGAACGGTACAGTCAGTACTTTCAAATCACTCTTGTATTTCATGACAAAGTCGCAGTAGCTTTACTCGAGCGCACGCCATTCCACCCTGAACCTGGTACCAATACTTGTCCTTCTCCTTGAGATGGAACTGATCCGTTTTCTCGTCGTACTTGCAGCAAAAGTTGCTTCCGCGCGCTTTCGCAATCTCTCGCAGCGTTTCAAAGTCAGTCGGATGCTTTGGATGGTCGCTAAAGTTTTTGATTTCGATGATGCGGGTGTCTCTGCCATCCTGGAATGTTGCCACGCCATCCGGTGAGCACGCGATGAAACCAAAGTTCTCCTCTGGGCAGACAAAGATACCACACTCATCAACATGCGCGCCCGACAGAATACAGTACTCCTGCATTGTCGCTGCTTCATTTTCGATGCCGTGGCGACTGCGTGCAGGTGACTGATGTCCTTTTGTAAAGCAGCCGCCTAATCAGATTGTCGGGTTTCGTCCTATTTTGGCGCGAGCAGATTGGCCCAATCATAGTTCCGGTGACGCGCTGCTTTCGAATATGGTGCCAATGCTCCGTCTCCCATTGCCCGCGTGACATTTCTTCCGCTTCCTTTCGTTGCTCTTCGGTCACAGTAATGTTTGCGGCTTTGTCCACCTCGTCGAAGTTCAGCTGGTCGGTGTCGCAGTCGCTTGGCGTAAAGATAGGCTTGCACGCTTCTGTGCAAGACGAAGCTGCAGCAGCTGCGATGTTCGTGGCAGTGGGCAATTCTTCTCAGCAGCTTCTCGCAGCTTATCTGCATCTCCGCAGCTAGCGTTTAGAGATGTGGACTGAAGGACGTGAAGCCACGCAGAGTCAGGCAGTTTCTTCTTCAGTAGTTCCGTCGTTGCCGCCAGGTGTCCATGCTGAGTCAGTCGACCGTGCGAGAGCCGAGGGTCATAGGTAGTGCCGAACAATGTGTGTGGCCTCTTCGTCTTTCCCCTTTCCGCGTTGAAGAATAGTACGTCTTCTGCCTGCATCAGCGGCAGCTTTGTACTCTTAGCTTTGGAGTTTCCGTTGATGTGGGGGTAGTGATGATCGATAATGCTGAAGTCGATGGAGTTTCAGACATGATGGTCAAAGCAAAAACAATATTATAATAACACGAGGGCGTAGAAACTACGAGCTGCGTACCAGCAGAGCGGATTCTGTTCTGTGGTGGTGAGAAATGTATCTCGCAATAATGTATGTACTATGTATTAAATATGTACCACACATTTTGGTTGGCCCGTTACATTGCGTACGTACTGTGTATGTGTATGTCTACCTATGTACCTACCCTTTATGCAGCATGCACGCGCTAAAAGGTTAGGCGAGAGAAGACAGCAGAAAAGACGTCCGGCAGGGGTCGAAGAAACTCCGCTGGCTGCTCGGCTTTTTAGGAGGAAAATAGGGGAGGAAAAGAGGGACCAGCGAAAACTTGGCAAAAGGGAACCTAAGACGATCTCTCTCTCTCCCTCTTTTACGCCTGCTTGCCATCGGCCCAACTCCTTCGCTTTTCTGACCCTCTTTGTGACGTCACAGTTTTCGGCCGGGGGGAAGGAAGGACAGCCCGAGCGAGCATTTTGAAAGGGCACTATTGGAGCGTCGCTTTGAACTTTGAGAACTTGGATCAAATTTGATCCAATTTGAAGCTTGGAGAATGAGTTTGAGGACTCTACTGTATAGCCGCCCCATGGGGCTATACAAAAATCACAGGGGACAGGTAGGCTTACAGGCAGGCAGGTTCGAGTCCGAAAGCAATGCGATCTCGACATAAGTCCACCACTTCCTGATTGTACATCACATCCCAGATGCTGTCACACGCCAACACCACAAACTCGTAGTCCGGCGTCAATTCATTCACGCACCACCACGTCAGGATAGGCTGCAACCAACAATATGTAATGTTACGTACTGCCTACGTATGGCAGCGTCGAGGCCAGTATACTTAGTGTGTAAACTAAAGTCGAACTTATATCATCGTACGCCACTCATTATATATCTCAGAAACTAAGCGACGTGTAGAGCACACGGTCAAAAATGCCACAGCTAATTTTCAGCTGCATTGACAATAAAAAACCGCTTGCGTCTAGGTGCTCTCAGTGGCGAGACATCGCCGATTTCCTTCAGCACTAATATCGCAAAATTGGGCGTCGACCATTGGGCAATTCTAAACCTTGCAAATGCCCGAAAAATCAAAAGTGGTAGAAATATGCATATGTGATGAAAACGATAAATATGCGCATCGGGCGTACATGGTTGTGGGGTGTCGTGGTTTGCGTGGTTTAGCGTCTGCCAAATGTCGACGCAATTTTAGTACATAAGGAATTTGGCGATTTCTCGCCACTGAGAGCAGCTAGATGCAAGCGGTTATTTTATTGTCAATGCGGCTGAAAATAGCCGTGGGGCTTTTGACTGCTGTGCTCTAACGAAGTCTCATTGCAGAGATAAATAATGGCGTACGATGATATAAGTTCAACTTTAGCTCAATCTTTGGCGAGTATAGCCATCTGTCCCTGGGCCAACACCTGGTGGTGTGCCTTAGTCCACAGCTGTGACCACAGGGTAGCGGGTTTGTTCCCGTTCGGTCCGATTTCTCTTCCCCCCTTTTCGGGGACCGGCTACAGCTAAAGGTACAAGTATGACTTCACCGCTCACCACGCCTCTAGCGGTCTAAAAACGAATCACTGTTCTTATTTTCCAGAGTGTTACACAAGGAAGGAAGAAAGGAAACGAACGGAAGGGAGGCGGGAGGTGGGGCCTTAGTAAGAAGGCCTCTCTAGGAGTACATGGCCTTGCGCAGTGCATGCTCTATGCATTCATGTAGCGTCTTTGACGATTCGCCGTTCCTTTTTTATTGCTTCCGCGCTTGTCGTCAGGTGGCGTGGTGAGCGGTGAAGTCTTACTTGTACCCTATAGCTTTATCGCCATACACGGAACGCGGCAAGACTAGGGCGCTATGAGCTAAGAGAAAGCACCAAGCGATTCGGACCGAGTTTGGAATGACTTCGTTTTGAACAGAAACGAACGTCAATTATTCACACGTCTTCGAATTACAAACTCGGTTGTTCACACGCACGTTTGGAAAAACGGAGCGAGTTCGAAGCGAACTCTGAGATTTTACAAGTTGAAGCACAGTCAGGGCTTCGATCGGAGCGAATTCGAGCTCACGTCTGTGGCGCCCCATTGATTATTAGTTATTTACCCGTTACGATCTGTTCCTCGGCCTTCTTCTCTTCGTTGCGTTTGAGAAGATGAAGCCCCCGAGCGCCCGCGAGAGGGCCAGACTCAAAACAAGTCCATCCAGTTATTGAATAAAACAGCCGTTGACCAAGAAAAAAAGATGGACAGGTGTCAGAATGAAAGCTAAAATAAAGCAAAAGATGCAAAGCTATTACGCAACAGATGAAACGTTGAGTGAGATGATGAGTTATCCTACACTCCCGAAATTGTGTATGCGTAAAGTAAAATGATCTGGCGGGAATTTAGTAGGGGAAGGGCAAATTTCATATTTTTCACTTTTGAGCAGCCTATTTGACGTAAAATTTTATTCTCTTTCAATCTAACCCCACATTCTGGAGCCGATTTTGCCCGTGTGAAGCGGCGCCCTAGTTAGAAAGGGAATTTCGCAATACTTTGGCCTATTTCGAGCTTGAAAATTTTTGAGTTTGGAAATTTTTCGAGCTTGAATTGAAATTTTTCTTGTCTTGCTTCGTTCGTAGAATCAGGCGTTGAAGGGCGCGCAGTTTCGTGTTATGCGCAGTTAAGTTATGCGGATTTGGGAAAAACCCCCCCACCCCCCCCCCCCCCCACCCCCCCACACCCCCCAACAAAAAAACAAAAAAAAAAAAACAAACAAAAAAACAAACAAACAACACAAACCAACCACAACCCCCCACCCCCCCCCCGTCGACGCCCATTTTGGCGATTTTAGTACATAAGAAAATCGGCGAGATCTCGACACTTAGAGCAGATAAAAACAAACGGTAGAGCTACATAGAGCTCTCACGGGTAGGCATTTTTCATTGATCCGGGTCCGGGTCCGGGTTTTGAAACCATGTACCCGTGGGTTCCGGGTCCGGGTCGGGTAGTAGGAATATTTGCTGTTACGTACATGTTAGTGTATACGTACGTACAGTACATTACAGTACAGTACAGTATCATCGTACGCCACTCATTATATATCTCAGAAACTAAGCGACGTAGAGCACAGCGGTCAAAAATGCCACAGCTAATTTTCAGCTGCATTGACAATAAAAAACCGCTTGCGTCTAGGTGCTCTCAGTGGCGAGACATCGCCGATTTCCTTCAGCACTAATATCGCCAAATTGAGCGTCGACCATTGGGCAATTCTAAACCTCGCAAAAACGATAAATATGCGCATCGGGCGTACAGGGTCGTGGGGTGTCGTGGTTTGCGTGGTTTAGCGTCTGCCAAATGTCGACGCAATTTCAGTACATAAGGAATTTGGCGATTTCTCGCCACTGAGAGCAGCTAGATGCAAGCGGTTATTTTATTGTCAATGCGGCTGAAAATAGCTGTGGGGCTTTTGACCGCTGTGCTCTAACGAAGTCTCATTGCGAGATAAATAATGAGTGGCGTACGATGATATAAGTTCATTTTTAGCTCAATTTCTGGCGAGTTTAGCCATCTGTTCCTGGTCCAACAAGTTCAACTCGAAGTTAGAATTCACCGTGAGTTTACTCACCACGTGTGTAGCGCGCTACTGAGAGCAGATAAAAGCAAAGGCTTTTTGATTTGGAAATCCCGCTAAAAGTTATCCGTGGCATTCTTGACTGCTTCGCTCTACGATTGCTACTTACTGAGATATTTTTATCACACGGCAGAAACCTGCTGGTCGTACTTTCCC
>JASAMW010001503.1:0-10271 GCA_030247985.1 Epsilonema sp. ZAB3_2
TCGTGACAGCAGTAACGGAGTAGCAAGTAACAGCAAGCAAATAACTCGTGACAGTACATAAGTAGGATAGCGTGGGGTAAATCCGCACATGCCATGGGGAAATCCGCCTACCCCCCTATATGGAGGTTGTTCCGCCATCTAGCCAAGGTTGTTAGTTGTAGAAAAATATACATACCGTACTCCTGTATTGGGAGTTTTATATTTTATAGAAGTTTATCGGTAGGTAGGCTATATTGTTGTTTAGGAACGTGTATGTTGTGGCTAGGAACATGAAAGGGAGGTCAACAGTACACGGTGGACGGTTCTCTCCCCCCCCCCCCCCCCCCACGTTACCCTACAAAGTCATACGCAACAGCAATTAAATGAAGATTATGCCAATGACTGTCGCAAACTGCACAGGAGAAGGTGACATCCCAACCCCAAAGCCTCATGGGCGGAATATCTTTGCATACCTGTACAGCGGACGAAGCCATATTGGAGCTGGTTAAAAAATTCCCGCCTCTCTGGAAATATTGACGCATGTTGTAATGTATGCAGTGCTGTGCCGATGCTGTACATATCTAATTGAGTGCATTTTTTATTGAGTCAATCTACAAAAAATGCGTCAGTAATCCACATTTCCAGGAATGATGCTCGCTCGTTGATGAAAAAAACTCGATTAATATTATTTTTTCATTAATTTTTTCACTGTTTCCGTTTATTCCGGGGTGGCGGCAATCGCAAGGTGGTCGGCTCGGGTGATTACCAGCCGAAGCGTGAACGTCACGAGTTCACCCACCAGAGACGTTAAATCTTTTTCGTTAGCTGTGTTGTGAGAGAGACAGCCTTCGAGTGAACTCGTCACTTGATGTTTCGGCTGGCCATGAGACCCAGTCGGGCCACCTCGAGAGCACCCGGAATTATAGCTCAAGTAGTGAATAATATTACTCAGGCATCTCGCCTGCTAAAATGCGATGTCGGGTAGTAGTTGAAATTTGCGATGACAGGGGGTTAATTTTCAGTTTTGTGTTGATGACGTGAGTTGATAGCCCAACTGATTTTACATATTTTACAAAAAGACCGGGCTCGAAATAACTCAGTCCAAAGGGACAAGGCCTACAAGGTGATCACAATTTGACCCCGATTTTTTTTACTTTTTTTACCCTAAAATGGGGGTAAATAGCCCCACTTGGGGCTTTGGGGCTATAGATTTGCACACACATGAGACCCTATGGGATACATGTTCAGACAAATTTTGAGCCCTCTCAGCCCTCTTGGTTCAGGAATTAAAGCTGTTTTTGCTGAAAATCCGAAAATTACAATTTTTTCATAATTTTCAAAATTTTGAGAGAGTCAGTCCTATGCCCGCTGTTTTCTTCGGAATCTGTAAGCAGAAAATTTGCTACAAAGATAGGCTACATTTGAAAAAAAGTCACCTTATGGGGAAATTTTCACAGCAAGGCCTCGAAGAGTGGCAAGTAAGGGTTTTAAGAGTATGCGTTTTCTCCATTTTTCAAGCTAACTCAACATATATCAAAAATTTCCTCAAAAGTAGCCTATCTTATGTAAGATTTGATGAAGATTTAGAAAAAAAATTTTTGCCCCCAAAAAAGTTAACCCTACCCCAAAAATGTTCAAAAATTGTCAATCAATTACATCTTTGTAAGACTATATGCTAGGGGTTAACTTTTTGGGGGGCAAAAATACTTTTTTCTAAATCTTCATCAAATTTTACATAAGATAGGCTACTTTTGAGGAGAGAGTATCCTGATATTGTTGAGTTAGCTTGAAAAATGGGAAAACGCACACTACTTAAAACCCTTACTTGCCACTCTTTGAGGCCTTGCTGTGAAAATTTCCCATTGGTGACTTTCTTTTCAAATGTAGCCTATCTTGTAGCAAATTTTATGCTCCACAAGATTCAGAAATAAAACAGCTGGCACACGGACTAATCTCTCAAAATTTTGAAAATTATGGAAAATTTCAATTTTCGGATTTTCAGCAAAAACAGCTTTAACTCCTAACCAAGAGGGCTAGAGGGCTAAAACTTGTCGAACATGTACCCCCATAGTAGGGTCTATGTGTATGCAAATTTATAGCCCCAAAGCCCCACAGTGGGGCTATTTACCCCAATTTTAGGGCGAAAAAAAGTGAAAAATCAAGGTCAAATTGTGGTCACCTTTGAGGCCTTGTATCTCAGGACTGGGTGCAAATTTTCGACCCGGTCTTATTGTAAAATACGTAAAATCAGTTGGGTTATCAACTCACATCATCAACACAAAACTGAAAATTACCCCCTTATCATCGGTACTGTACAGCAATACTGAATCCTTCCAGACATCGCGTTTTAAGCGGATATCGGCCATTTTCTACAGTAGCAGTGCCTTTCACAAAAGTTATGTATATGCATTGCGGATCATCACTGCAAGTGATGGTGTTGCAAAAAAATAGACGAAGAAAGAGAGCGGAGCGAGAAAATAGGGTCACGGAAACAGCGAGCATCGCTGTACAAACACTGCTATTGGGTAAGGCTAACGTCCACAGCGTTTCGAAAATACGCACTACTGCGTGCCCGCCAGTTAATCATGTAAAACTAATGTAGAACAAATTGCCAATATTACCACGGTTTCAATTTCCATAATCAGCCAAGCTGATTCTGACGGTTATTGCAAACTTATTTATAAGTTTTTTTGGCCAAAAAACAAGGGAATCTTTCCGGTGTCAATTAGTTACCGTCTTCAAGGAGGAAACAAAAGTACCATATACCCATTTCATCATTATTCCTCGCTAGTTTCTATTCCTCATGATTGTACCAAGAGTGCATAAAACAATTCCCTAATGCTTTGCCCGCACACTCTTAACCGCTGAGCAATTCCATTTCTAAAGTATGGATGCGGCAAAGATTTTCCATAGTGAAGGCGAGAAACGAAAGGAAACGTTCAAAAATCGCTCAAAGCCTCAGTTCACCACCATGGGCAAATCATTGCCGCTTCCCCCTTTAACACATACCCCGAAAAGCCGATATTCTTGGCAACAAGTTGTTCAGCTGCTGTCCGTTTGTTGTCGGTATGTTGTCCGTTTATTTATATGGGTGTTGTCGAACAAACCAATAACAAACCGAACACCCAAACATGAACGGACAACAAATCTGCCTTTTTTTTGTCAAAAATGACGCCAGGTCGGGCGGGGTATGTGTTAAACCAAACCTTAAACCCCTTTTCCTCCTCCTCCTTTTCAGCTTACCCGACACCAGCTGTTCGAAGTCTCCGTGCTTCATGTTCTCGATGTCCACCTTCATCTCCCTGGTCAGACCGCGACCCTCGCCCACTCCTGATAGACGAGCTTCGAGTTCCGTGGCCAGAGCCCTCGCCGCGTCCTTGCCGGGCTGCACGGGTGCCGCTTCCTGCTGCTGCTGCTGCTTGCGTTGAGACACCTCCCGACGTCGCTCTTCCTCCGCCTTAGCACGCTGAAAGAGCAGAGAGAACAATACAACTGGAGAACCCCCCCACCCACCCCGAACTAAAAAACCAACAACAACCACACACAAACGCACGCACCCAACACACCAAAACACAAAACAGAGGGAGAACTGGGAAGAATTTTGAAGGGGGGACTCTGACGGGAATTGATAGTACCGGAAGGGCCAATTTCATATTTTTGACTTTTGAAGGGCCTATCAAAGACGTGAAAATTGCATCCTCTTTCGATCTAGAAACCCCACACGGAGAGTCCGTTGAAGAGGCGCTCTAGGCATGTGAATTTGAACAACTTTCGTCGCTGTCTCGATCTCCTCCCAACTCCCCCCCCCCCCCACCCAACAGCCGGGCGCCGCTTCAAGAGGCAAATCGACTCCGGAATGGGGTTAGATCAAAAGAGCATGCGATTCCCCCCCCCCCCGCTTCCCTTCTTAGCAGGTTTCCCCTACCCCGCCAGATCCCCCCTTAATGATTATTTTTACTGCTCTCCGAGGTTCATCCAACATAATAACGCAAGTAGGGGATATTTCACGAGAAATGAAAACAGGATGCAAGCTACAGACGTCCAAGGACATAGGACAAGAAGTATTGCAGCCAGGGGTAATTTGGAACAGGAAATGTTGGAAAAATGATGTACAATGGCATGTGGCACATTTCTCCCGACAGCATATTGGCCGCATAATTTGCTGGCCCATATTACCCACAGTTTCCCTACTACGACGAAACATAGCGCATGGATGGATAGTACAAGCTACAAGCAAACGTAAACGAACGAACATTTATGTATGCAATGTCTATTGCTACACTATACGGCAATCCGACAGGTAAAGTTTATCACGAGACAGAAAACATATTGACAAGCAAAATGCGATCACTAATCACTAGTTGAGTATCAGTCTCTGGGAGGTGGCCCCCCCCCCCCCCCCCCCCCCCCCCCCCGACCCCCCACCGACCCCCCCCCCCACACACCACCCCCCTTTCCACCCCCCCCCCACCCCCCCCCCCCCCCCAAACCCCCCCCCGCCCCCCCCCCCCCCCCACACACCCCCTCCCAGCCTTCCGCTGCCCCTGGGTCTATGACAAGCCGAAACCTCAAAGTCACTGTTCACCCAGAGTTGACGCATTATTTCCCTCTCGCCGGCCCCTGTGCGGGCGCCCACAGCGCGCGCTCGTTTTCTTTCTCGGCTGTTCTGTTGACGACAGAGCGCCGACCCAGCGCGACGAATCAATGGAAGAACCAGCCAATAGCCCAGCCACAGCGACCGAGGGCGCTCCCGCCTTTCTTCTCCCTTTCGCCCATCCGGTCACAATTCTGCGCAAATTCGGGGCAACTTGTATAGCCCTACATGCACCTCTAGCCAGCCAACAGTAGTGCAGTACACACGTGGTGAGCAAGCGCATACACAGACCGGGTTTACCCCACATTACCCTATACTACTTTTGTCGTTTCCTCTTTGTTCAGTCTCCTTGGAAGGCATTTCTGCGGATGTGTCTGAGATGGAGAAAGGAGGCGAGATGATTCGCAAGGAGGTTGAAGGCAGGAAACCGCACGAAGTGCCCGCCAAACTCCTCAAGTTTCTCGAGGTCGTCGAACGTCGCATGGGTGGACTGACGGGGGATTTGAAAATTGCTCAGGTATGTATATGTAGGGTGGTTGAAAACGGCGTGCTCTGTTTAGTGGGCCTCTGTGAATTTTATACACCCTGCCCCTGCGAGTACTGTTTCCTGCGTTTTATTGAAAATTGAGCTCTTGCGGATGCACCCTTTAGCTGTGATGATAAAGGCATGATGTATGTGTTTAAGGAGGCATTCACCAAAACGGTGGAGTTTTACGGCGAAAGCGCCAAGGGCGGTGGTGGACCGGAGAAATTCTTCGCCACGTTGGTGCATTTTGTTCGACATTTCCAGCAATGCGACGCGGAGAACGAAGCGAGGAAAAAGGCGGAACAGGTGAGTGAATGAAGCATTCTTCTCCGTTTTTTATCATTTATGAATTCCCAATCATGCGTCGCTAATATTGTTCTCTGTCTTTGCGCTCACACTGTGTCAGGCGTCGGAAGAGCACAAGGTAAAAGGGACGGAGTGTATTGTTGGGGTTGGTATGCGCAGTAGCTTGTATTATTCACTACTTTGGGTTGTCTTGGATGGTGAAAAGGTGGTCCGCCGGGTCATGTCCGGCCGAATCATCAAAGTCACAAGTTCACCCAGGCTGTTCCGATATCATAGTGACGAAATAATGCGTCAACTCTGGGTGAACTAGTGACTTTGAGGTTTCGGCTTGTCATGGCCCAGGGCCAGCTTGCGACCACCTCCAAGATAATGATACTCAACTAGTGATTAGTGATCGCATTTTGCTTGTCAATATGTTTTCTGTCTCGTGATGAACTTTACCTGTCGGATTGCCTGTGTATAGTGTAGCAATAGACATTGCATACATAAATGTTCGTTCGTTTACGTTTGCTTGTACTATCCATCCATGTGCTATGTTTCGTCGTAGTAGGGAAACTGTGGGTAATATGGGCCAGCAAATTATGCGGCCAATATGCTGTCGGGAGAAATGTGCCACATGCCATTGTACATCATTTTTCCAACATTTCCTGTTCCAAATTACCCCTGGCTGCAATACTTCTTGTCCTATGTCCTTGGACGTCTGTAGCTTGCATCCTGTTTTCATTTCTCGTGAAATATCCCCTACTTGCGTTATTATGTTGGATGACACCTCGGAGAGCAGTAAAAATAATTCAGTTAAGGTCTCACACTATAGATCTCTGAGCCGTGGACTCCTGTAGCGGGAAAGTATCTGGTGATGTGGGAGGCAAATTTCAGAATTTCTAACTTCTTGAAAGCACCTACCTTCATCCTCTTTTTCTTTCTCGCCCCCCCCTGTTGAGAGGAATAAAGATCGATCAAACTTACACCTCCTGCCGCAGACACATCCGTGGTGCTATTCTTGATTGAAACGATAACTTTTTCAAACACGTTTTTTGGATAACTTTGCGTAGAGGCAATGTAGAGAGGCGCCGCAGGTACCGATCGATTCCTCTCGTCAAGGCGCGTTGAATGGTGTGCCGCATGTTGAAAAATACCCAGTGGTTCCTTCGGAACACCCAAATCGCATGGTTTTTATGGTGTTCTTCGGCGTGTCGTACTGCGCCGAATACAAGAGCTTTGGCGCTGCCGTTTGGTGTACTTGTAGAGGAAGAATGATACTTTATTCACATTATGACGGATCACTTTTATCTTGCGTACAACGGCTACGACGAAGCCTCAAAGTTGGCTCCGAAACTATAGCGTGAGACCTTAAAATTAGTGAATCTTCTCCAGTTGTATTGTTCTCTCTGCTCTTTCAGCGTGCTAAGGCGGAGGAAGAGCGACGTCGGGAGGTGTCTCAACGCAAGCAGCAGCAGCAGCAGCAGGAAGCGGCACCCGTGCAGCCCGGCAAGGACGCGGCGAGGGCTCTGGCCACGGAACTCGAGGCGCGTCTATCGGGGGTGGGCGAGGGTCGCGGTCTGACCCGGGAGATGAAGGTGGACATCGAGAACATGAAGCACGGAGACTTCGAACAGCTGGTGTCGGGTAAGCTGAAAAGGAGGAGGAGGAAAAGGGGTTTAAGGTTTGGTTTAACACATACCCCGCCCGACCTGGCGTCATTTATGACAAAAGGAAGGCAGATTTGTTGTCCGTTCATATTTGGGTGTTCGGTTTGTTATTGGTTTGTTCGACAACACCCATATAAATAAACGGACAACATACCGACAACAAACGGACAACAGCTGAACAACTTGTTGCCAAGAATATCGGCTTTTCGGGGTATGTGTTAAAAGGGGGAAGCGGCAATGATTTGTCCATGGTGGTGAACTGAGGCTTTGAGCGATTTTTGACCGTTTCCTTTCGGTTCTCGCCTTCACTATGGAAAATCTTTGCCGCATCCATACTTTAGAAATGGAATTGCTCAGCGGTTAAGAGTGTGCGGGCAAAGCATTAGGGAATTGTTTTATGCACTCTTGGTACAATCATGAGGAATAGAAACTAGCGAGGAATAATGATGAAATGGGTATATGGTACTTTTGTTTCCTCCTTGAAGACGGTAACTAATTGACACCGGAAAGATTCCCTTGTTTTTTGGCCAAAAAAACTTATAAATAAGTTTGCAATAACCGTCAGAATCAGCTTGGCTGATTATGGAAATTGAAACCGTGGTAATATTGGCAATTTGTTCTACATTAGTTTTACATGATTAACTGGCGGGCACGCAGTAGTGCGTATTTTCGAAACGCTGTGGACGTATTAGCCTTACCCAATAGCAGTGTTTGTACAGCGATGCTCGCTGTTTCCGTGACCCTATTTTCTCGCTCCGCTCTCTTTCTTCGTCTATTTTTTTGCAACACCATCACTTGCAGTGATGATCCGCAATGCATATACATAACTTTTGTGAAAGGCACTGCTACTGTAGAAAATGGCCGATATCCGCTTAAAACGCGATGTCTGGAAGGATTCAGTATTGCTGTACAGTACCGATGATAAGGGGGTAATTTTCAGTTTTGTGTTGATGATGTGAGTTGATAACCCAACTGATTTTACGTATTTTACAATAAGACCGGGTCGAAAATTTGCACCCAGTCCTGAGATACAAGGCCTCAAAGGTGACCACAATTTGACCTTGATTTTTCACTTTTTTCGCCCTAAAATTGGGGTAAATAGCCCCACTGTGGGGCTTTGGGGCTATAAATTTGCATACACATAGACCCTACTATGGGGGTACATGTTCAGACAAGTTTTAGCCCTCTAGCCCTCTTGGTTCAGGAGTTAAAGCTGTTTTTGCTGAAAATCCGAAAATTGAAATTTTTCCATAATTTTCAAAATTTTGAGAGAGTTAGTCCGTGTGCCAGCTGTTTTATTTCTGAATCTTGTGGAGCATAAAATTTGCTACAAGATAGGCTACATTTGAAAAGAAAGTCACCAATGGGAAATTTTCACAGCAAGGCCTCAAAGAGTGGCAAGTAAGGGTTTTAAGAGTGTGCGTTTTCCCCATTTTTCAAGCTAACTCAACAATATCACGGATACTCTCTCCTCAAAAGTAGCCTATCTTATGTAAAATTTGATGAAGATTTAGAAAAAAGTATTTTTGCCCCCCAAAAAGTTAACCCCTAGCATATAATCTTACAAAGATGTAATTGATTGACAATTTTTGAACATTTTTGGGGTAGGGTTAACTTTTTTGGGGGCAAAAATATTTTTTTCTAAATCTTCATCAAATCTTACATAAGATAGGCTACTTTTGAGGAGAGAGTATTCCTGATATTGTTGAGTTAGCTTGAAAAATGGAGAAAACGCATACTCTTAAAACCCTTACTTGCCACTCTTCGAGGCCTTGCTGTGAAAATTTCCCATAGGTGACTTTTTTTTCAAATGTAGCCTATCTTGTAGCAAATTTTCTGCTCTACAAGATTCAGAAATAAAACAGCGGGCACACGGACTAACTCTCTCAAAATTTTGAAAATTATGAAAAAATTGTAATTTTCGGATTTTCAGCAAAAACAGCTTTAATTCCTGAACCAAGAGGGCTAGAGGGCTCAAAAATTTGTCTGAACATGTATCCCCATAGGGTCTATGTGTGTGCAAATTTATAGCCCCAAAGCCCCACAGTGGGGCTATTTACCCCCATTTTAGGGTAAAAAAAAGAAAAAAAAATCTGGGTCAAATTGTGATCAACTTTGAGGCCTTGTATCTTTGGACTGGGTGCGAATTTTCGACCCGGTCTTTTTGTAAAATATGTAAAATCAGTTGGGCTATCAACTCACGTCATCAACACAAAACTGAAAATTAACCCCCTGTCATCGCAATTTTCAACTACTACCCGACATCGCATTTTAGCAGGCGAGATGCCTGAGTAATATTATTCACTACTTGAGCTATAATTCCGGGTGCTCTCGAGGTGGCCCGACTGGGTCTCATGGCCAGCCGAAACATCAAGTGACGAGTTCACTCGAAGGCTGTCTCTCTCACAACACAGCTAACGAAAAGATTTAACGTCTCTGGTGGGTGAACTCGTGACGTTCACGTTTCGGCTGGTAATCACCCGAGCCGACCACCTTGCGATTGCCGCCACCCCGGAATAAACGGAAACAGTGAAAAAATTAATGAAAAAATAATATTAATCGAGTTTTTTTCATCAACGAGCGAGCATCATTCCTGGAAATGTGGATTACTGACGCATTTTTTGTAGATTGACTCAATAAAAAATGCACTCAATTAGATATGTACAGCATCGGCACAGCACTGCATACATTACAACATGCGTCAATATTTCCAGAGGGCGGGAATTTTTTAACCAGCTCCAATATGGCTTCGTCCGCTGTACAGTTATGCAAAGATATTCCGCCCATGACGCTTTTTGTTTTGTTTGTCACCTTCTCCTGTGCATTTTGCGACAGTAATTGGCATAATCTTCATTTAATTGCTGTTGCGTATGAATTTGTAGGGTAACGTGGGGGGGGGGGGGGGGGGAGAACCGTCCACCGTGTACTGTTGACCTCCCTTTCATGTTCCTAGCCACAACATACACGTTCCTAAACAACAATATAGCCTACCTACCGATAAACTTCTATAAAATATAAAACTCCCAATACAGGAGTACGGTATGTATATTTTTCTACAACTAACAACCTTGGCTAGATGGCGGAACAACCTCCATATAGGGGGGTAGGCGGATTTCCCCATGGCATGTGCGGATTTACCCCACGCTATCCTACTTATGTACTGTCACGAGTTATTTGCTTGCTGTTACTTGCTACTCCGTTACTGCTGTCACGAGCT
>JASAMW010001504.1:0-11996 GCA_030247985.1 Epsilonema sp. ZAB3_2
TCCTTTACCAAGGATTGCTTTGCGCACCGCCTTTTTCCCCCTCTTTTTTATCGACTCTTTCACGTCTTTGCCTTTTGCTATGTCTCGAATAACTCCGCTGATTCCTTCTGCGATGTATGGGGCAGCTCTCTTCAGAAAAGGAAGTGCGTACACTCGAGCGAGGTCGCCTATTAGTCCGTGACCTTTCTGAACATAGGAACCACGAAAATAGTCGAGGCCTGGTGTGAAAATGTTAACGTAGTCCTCACTAGATGTGCTGCGCTCTGTTTCTGCTGCTGCTTCTTTAGGTCGTATGTACATTTTCTTTAAAATGAACCAGGAAAAATGGGAAAGCTGCTATTTATAGCCTTTTCAGTCGCAGATGCAACACAACCACCGCTTCACCTTTTGAATCAAATGGGAATGGATCTCCTGTCTTTGTCCGCAAATTGATTGTCACTAAATCTAGAATGCTCTTCGTTACATCCGTGTAGATGAGATTTATTGGTTCGTATTCCTCGTGAATATCGAGGTAAGGTTTCGCCTTGTAGTTCACCACTGCTAATACTGGGGCGGTGGTATTGCCGATGTTTATGCTTCTCGCTATATCAGAGTATACGTAGAAGTTTTGTAGACCTCCAAAACTGTCCCACTGTCTCTCAGAAAACGTTTCACCTTCCTGTGAAACATATGAAGGAAAGCCCGTGATCACCCTCAAATTACCTGAAAACCATATATATGGCTTCTTCTCGCCCTTGCCTCTGCAGTTCAGAATGAAACGTCTCTTGCTATTGTACACGGAGAAGTGATAGTGCTCTACGTCGGTTCCGAGGGCTTCATTTAGCAGAGAAGCAACTTCCGTGCCGACGGTATAGTAGCCTGGTGTCAACTGAACCTCTTTGTACTGATCCTTCTTGAAACTGTAGTAGTAGATTCTGCCATCAAAAATATTATACGCACGAGCTGGATAGATTATTTTTACCAAGGCGACCTCGTACTCGTGATATAGACGGATAGGCGTCGAAAGGCTGACACTATACTTACTTATCGTATTCTCTCCGACGATTGGTATAGAGGAGCTGGGAAGGTATAGATAGAAATCGGATGACATTTCGATAATAATGATTTTCTCGCACTGACTCGCTGCTATTTATAGGGAATTAGGTCATCGTACTTGATCCATCGAGGTCTTTCCTCTCCTTCCATTTTTACACGCACCTCTTCTTGCCCATATGTGTCATAACGAGTCTGCATAATTCTATCTATCCTGGACAGTTTCTCCTTATCGATTAGAACCAATTTCAACTCCTCATTGTACCAAGCACCTTTTACCGGCTCGCCCGTAAGCAGTTCTCGTACGTAGTATACGGGCACGCCAGTCTTCCGAGCTTTACTTTCCACTTCGTACAAAGTATTCGAGTAGCGACCGAGGTAACTTTTGCCAAACGTCTGATCATCCAACACTCTCACCACATCTCCGACCTCGAATTTGTACTGTAAATTTTTCTGATGTTTTCTTAATTCCCTCTTGGTGATAGAATTATAATAGACTCTTGCCGCATTCTCCGGCTTCTCCGCCTCATTCGGTGTCATACCCAGCATGCGGTGATGACTTTGATTGAATGCCTCCATGAGCACTTCTAGTTTGTCTGTCCAATGCCAAGATTTCTCAGAGGCCATGATTCGAAAAAGTCTTTGTTTTATCGTCAATATTGCACGCTCTACAGGCGCCACTTTCTGCGTAACATCTTGTGTGACGTATTTGTGGATGCCATATTCCTTAAACACCTGCTGACATTCGCCGCCAAATTCTCCTCCTTTATCTGTCACTAGTGCCTGAGGCAATGTCGTAGACTCAGAAAAAAGTTTTCGAAATGACGCCGCCGTGTCTTTGGCTGTCTTTCTCTTCTGCGCGACCAACGCTTTCAGTTTCCGCGAGAACATGTCCTGAACTACCAGCAGCCAATTATACTGGCTATTTTGGGATGCGAAGCGTCTGAAATCAGCCAAATCGGCCATCCATATGTGATTTGCGTATCCAGCTACAAAAGTCGCCCTAGGGTATATTTTGCGTCCAGTTGTATAACGAGTAGGTACGCGCTGCGTGGAGATCCATTTGTGCACATCTCGCAGTTTTATCTGAGGATTTTGCTTTCTGGCTTCAGTCCAAAGTTTGAGAGCTGAACTGTAGCCAGCTGGTGATTTTTTATCATAGTATAGATCGCTCAGCAAGGACATCGCTGCTGATAAAAGAAGAGATAAGTCCAAATTACGAAGAAAGAGATGGATATTGCTAGTAGGAAAAATGTGAATTTATTTATGGACTTGGCGATGCCTTCGATGGTTTCGACATCTATGCTGTAATAACAAGATTCGTCCTGCGCGATTACGAGCGGCATATTTATTGACTGACAAATTTCCGTCTATCATCCATCCTTTTATACTGATCACTGGTGGATATTCCGACGGCGGAAGAGTTTGCGAGCTATCAAAGATCTATTGCGTGCATTCAAAGTCCTTTAGATCTATGATAAGTCGGCAGGTACTCAGCTGTCACTACTACTGTTGATTGGATGGGTAAGTGTCACACTACTGCTGATAAGTTGCACGTACACTGTATGTATATACCTGAAGAAAGAATGTTGATTTATTGCCTGTTGACACAAGTACAAATATTGTAAACCAGGAAATATTTTTGAAAATAAGATGGTTCGAAAATTTCATTCAAAAAGAATGCAGTTGGGTGTTCAGTGCGCGGCGGCGGCGGCGGCGGCGGCGGGGAAGTCCACGCGAAGCGTGGACTTCCGAGCAATAAAAAACAGGATTGGTTGCCATGGTTACAGGTTTGACAGCTGTCGGGGGTCCGAGCAACAGTAAACAGGCTCAGACAACACACGTGAAAAGGTTACAGGTTTGACAGCTGTCGGGGATGAGTGAAAGGAGCCGGAGATAGTAAAACATGCTCCAAACTCATCACCCTATTACTACTGTTGCGCAGTTTAGCACATATTTCGTCCATGACGGGGACGTGGCCTATCCTATGTAAAATTTGGTGTAGATTTCAAAAATAGTATCGTTGAGATCCAAAAAATTTAACCCCTACCCAAAAATTGTCAAAAATATACAAATTTTGCAAAATTGTATACTAGGGGTTAAATTTTCTTGAAACACCGATACTATTTTTGAAATCTGCATCAAATTTTACATAGGATAGGCTACTTTTAATGACAAAGTTTTCGCGGCATTGTTCATTTATGTGGAATAATCGAAAAAAGTGTACCTTTTTAGTACATTTTTAGTACTTAAGGAAATCGGCGATTTCTCGACGTAGAGGGCACGTAGACGCATGCGGTTTTTTTATTTTCCAGGCGAGCTAAAGTTATCGAGAGATTTTTAACCGCTTTGCTCTACGGTCGCTAGAACCGGAGATAAATAATGCATGGGTCCCAGCAATTCTAGTTGTACTATAGGTAACGTCGTATGATGCATGCATACGTACGTCCGTCTCCTTACGTAACCATGCAAGCAAAGCGAGAGCTAATGTACACGTACATGTTGGTAGTTTTTCTCCTTTTGCTTGTGCTTGCCACGTTTTGGTTTTCTTTGCATGCTTCATGTCTTAGCAATTCTTTATTGAGAAGTAAAATAACGTGAAGTACGATACTATACATACACATGTACAGTGCAGCGCTGAACAGAGTCGAACAATAACAGATAGTAGGTACATTAGATCTCTGCGTATCTCGAGAATAATGTACGTGTCAATACAAAAAATATATTATTTTGGCAATACAACCCGACCCAGCTGCGTATGTACATTAGGCATATATTAATCGAATGTATTTTAGGAGGTACAAATGTAGGTAATGATCTAAAATACGTATGTACTTGTCTTTCCTTTTTCCACAGATGGGTTCCCGATGGGCACTGGAGACCGGTTGGGTGGGCCCTAGTAGTATAATATAGGTTCGACCTGAACTCGAACTCGAAGTCGAAAAAAACCAAATTTTTTGATGAACCTGAACTCGAATTTTAACTCAAATGGGAAATTTTTGAGAACCTGAACTTGAACTCGAACTCAAATTCATCAAAAAAATTAATTAAGGTTCTCAGAATTAAGGTTCAATTAAGGTTCATTAAGGTTCGATTAGGTTTTATTGAGGTCCTTTCAAGTTTTTTGTGTGCCGATGGAAATGTTGTAAGAAAAATCACTGCCTTTCAGCTATATTTTGAAGCCAGAAAGGTCGAATTGGCACCCTGGGCATACAAAAGTAATGGAAAAATTGCAAAATTGAGCGAACTAAGTGCTGGCCAAGAAGCATTTTTCCAATTTCCACGTATAAATTTTGCTTGAAAAATTGAACCTGAACTCGAACTTGAACTCGAAAAAACCTTAATTTTTTGGTGAACCTGAACTCAAACTCGAACTCAAATTAAAATGCTGAACCTGAACTCGAACTTGAACTCGAATTTTCAAAAATTTTGAACCTATATAACACTGATGTCAGAGTAAAATTTACCGGTACTTTACCCGGGTAAAATAGCCAATTTTGGGCTGGGTAAAATTACTTTACTTTACCCAATGCAATGGCTTATCGGGTAAGGTTTACCGGTACCCGGCAGAGTGGAAGCTTACCCGGGTAAAAATGCTGAAAGTGCGGGTAAGTATGGCTAATACTTACCCGATTTACTCGGCCCATACTTTCTAGTACTTACCCGGGTAGATGTACTCAGATAAAGCTTGTGCTCTGGGCAGATTAGCACTGCGTTCATCAATTTCTAAATCGGTCCGACAGTATTATAACGTACTGTACCTACGTACCTTCTACAAATGTGTACACATACAGTACGCTGGGTGGGGAATACGTTGTGGTTTGTAATCTGCACGCATGTGCATGTTATGTATGGGCGCATAGCAACCAATTTCAAAGCAAAAATTCCCTACCTGTGTACTTACTCGATTTTACCCGGGTAAAATGCTTCACATGGGTTTACTTTACCCGTTTTGACAAGAGCCGGGTAAAGTTACCTTACTTTACCCGGGATAGGGCATAGCCGGGTAATTTACTTTACTTCACCCGATTTCGTTGAAGACCGAGTTGACATCAGTGCTATATAATACTAGGCCCTAGTCTCTCTTTGTGATACGTATTGTACTTCAATTACTACGGGGGCCCGAATCGAGGGATATGGAGCACTGCACAAATACACGGATGGGTTACTGTAACCCAGCAAACCCTTTAAAGCCAAACTACGGTACCGTATGATGGAACACCGGGATTGGCTCAGCATGCTGCCCATTTCTAATTCCTCGGCCATAAGAGAAGCCTTGCTGCATGATTGATAAAATCCAATTATTTGCTCGAAAGGTTGACAGTTCTTAGAAAGAAAATTCCTCTATATTCGCCGGAAGTAAGGCAAGGTGGGGTAGAAAAGACTGACGACGTCAATGCAAGCAGCTCTACCAGAGGTCCATGCTTGAAAAGTGGCTCATTGGCGTCACAGAAAAAACGTGGATATGCAAGCGTACTTTGCAAGCGAAGGGAAGTACGGGGTTATCTGGGTCCACCCTCGCGCTCTCTCTCTCTCTCTTAAAGCTCATGATTTCTAGCTTTTCAGTCTTTCATTCCATTTCAAAAATGAAGTTTTTTTTGTCGCGCTAGTGGCGCAGGCGGTAAGACGGGCTGCGTCCGATCTGCGGTCCTCTGCGTCATGAGTTCCCACTCTCGCCAGGTGGGATTAAAGCGACTGGCAACCCCAGCGGCAGTACGTTGCGCCCGCTCGCTGGCTTCTAAAGGCACCAGTGCTTTCCTTCGGGTCAGCACACCCCGACCAGTGGTCGCTGATGGCTGTTCGGCTTCGTGCCAGGCCCTTCCCTGGTTCGGGCCATTGTTGGTCGTGCCTTGTGGCACTGGACTGGCCCACCATAACGGGCGTTGTTAAAGGTTCGGAGGAGATTATAGTAGGTGGGTTTCACCTACAGCCGACCCTGTGGGGTACGGTCTCGCCAAAAAAATGAAGTTTTTTTGGTTAAAAAGGATATGCAGGTGGTTGCAATTGGTATGAAACTTTCCAGTATGATTGGCTATTGCAAAGCTTGACTAAACATGAGTTGTTTCACAAGTCGCCGAATCTTCTGCGCATTTGCAATTTTCTGCGCATTATTGGCGATAAGTTTTTCATTCATCATCGTTGCGGAGGGATTAATACGTATGTTTTTTTTTATTTTCACATTTTTTCCTCTGCTTCAACTGGAGGTAAAATTACTCAATCGTGTTCTGCCCAATTTACCCCTTCCGCACTCTTTACCTGTTACCGTTAGTCTTGGAAGAAGGTGCACCCAAAGAGGTGAGCTAGCCAAGGCCGCCCACTATGACATTCATTCGAACAGAACATGAAGTTAGCGCCAGGCAAAGAGGGCAAATTAAAAATGTGCCTTCGTATATTAAAAGCTTAATGTGCCCTATCAAGCAAGAGCTTTGACCCTAACGTTTGGAAGGCAAGACAAGTATACTTGCCTTCCAATTATAGCTACTCTACTTGACTTGCTTATATGTGTATGTACATGGTACAGTACTTTGCGTTGTCGGGCGTATGTATGTATGTATAGTTTTGCTCAAGTAGTGCTTATGCCACGTTTTCTATTTAGCTTCAGGTTTTCTCAGAAATTTGCGAAGAAAGGCAAGGCACAACAGGCTATGGCGAACGCACTCGCAATACATACAGCATCCATACACCAACCAGCATTATGCTTGCATAAAAAAAATGCACGTACGTGTGTTAAAAAAAATGCACGTACTTACATGTGTTTTATAATCCACCTGGGAGCTATTGCCATGTCGGTTCACCAGTCTTTTCTTCGTCCGTTCTCTCAGCCCCCATAAGTTTATAGTTGAGTGAGACCATAGACCGAGAGCCAACAAAGATAATTTGTAGCTACAGTAACCAAGCGATGTACTATGTATGAAAGATGCTCCCATACATACTAGCTTGGCTTCTCTTGCTCCTATGGGCCAAAGGTGGTGGCGCCGTCATCGTTTCCACAAATGTGGACGTGACTTGTCCCGCAGGCCACAAGATCAGATTGCACCGAACTTCGCCATTCCAGTTTCACAGACGTCATTTGCAGCGGAATGTGTCCCCCTTCCTGAGAACCCGCCGCAGACGCGGTAAGCACGGTACAGAGTAGCAGGAATGTATACTATAATAGGGGGGGGAAAGAACCACCGCAGCCCTTCCGAGCAAACCACCGCCACCACCAGGCGCGCCACCCCACAACCCCCCCACCTGAAGCACCCCCCCCCGAAGGAAGAAAACCCCCCCACCGAAAAAAAACACCCCCCCCACCGACGCCCCCCGCACGTACGGATCCGGGGGGGAGGAAAAAAAACCACCCCACCGGCAAAAAAAAACCACCGCAACGACGGACCCCCCTTCCCCCCCCCCCCCCCCCCCCCCCCCCCCCCCCCGTAGGTAGGGAATAAAAATTCCATACCTACGGAAAACAAATTCCACACCTACGGATTCCACAGTACGAATGACGAAGGAAAAAAAACCCCCCAAAACCAACCCCCCCCCACCGAATCCACAGGACGCCCAGGTACGAATCCCGGAGGGAGGAAAAAAAAACCCCACCCCACCCACAAAACCCACACCCCCCCGGCCCACACCAACCGCCCCCCGCGGCCGCACTTGGTCGCTGTGATGCTTTGCACGGAAACGCTGCAGATGTTCATTCCCCCCACCTTATAGTATACATTCCTGATAGTAGCTCTACTTGGACGTAAACTGTGAGATCCACGCCTTATCAGTTCACTCCGAGACCCAAATTTTGTCTTCTTCATCGCACTGTGAAAAAAATTTTACATTCATGCTCCGGGTTTTGCAATCGTCATGCCGAGTACCGATTGCAAAACCCCGCAAACCCGAGTACGATTACAAAATTATAACGCAATAACCGAACATAATTATTACTTTTTCCAAAAAGCTAAAGAAATGAAAGAATTTTTAAAAAAAAGATAGCCGCTAAAAAGGCGGACGCAGGGTTTAAGTCGCAGAAGGTACGTGTAACTACGTACACAACTATCCTACCTGGATCCGGTGCCGGCACCCGCGGGTGTATTGTGCATATTGTACATGCTCTTTTAAATCCGGACCCGGACTTGACCCGGACTTGACCCGGACTTGACCCGGACCCGCATTTGCCTGTTGCTTACCCTTGAGACCTCTTATCATGTAAAACAAAGGGGACTGCGCCAAGCGCCACTATCCAGCTGTACATGTCTCTCCTCCCGCTCGCTCATCTTCCGCACAAGAACTTTTCCCGGACCAAGTTCCGGACAAGTTCCCGGCCACGCAGCAGGCAGGGAAAGCTCACCTGGTACATACTTTCCCATCAAGCAATGGCTTTTTTTTAGGTTTGTTATGCAGCTGGCGACGAGGGAAATGCAAGTGTCTTTGGCGATCCGGCTGTGACCGGGCTGAACGATTTCATTTACAACACTTTTCTCAAACCGACAGCAGGATGCGATTTCATTGGCGACCGACTAGCAATCGGTGACGTGTACAATGTCAGCATGCGAGCTGTCTATGTCAATGGAGCAATCTTAACGCCATCTGGAGGGTATGATGATATTTACTGAAGGTGTATGTATCAGTGTAGTGTATGTACCCGCTAAAGTTGCATGCGATATTGTCTACAAAACGCTTGTTGACCCAATTCGTGTAGCTGTAGACAAGATGGCTGTAGAACGAATTTCTCCCGGAAAAAAATAGCATCATCAACAGGTTTTGCCTGTAGATGCTACAGGATATTGTCTACACGGGAAGTCCGGGAAACAAGATGTTGTCTACAGGATTTTTTTTCAGATTGCTGTGTAGACAATACAGTGTTTGGAACAAAATCCAGCAGTAGATGATATCTCTCTCTCGGATTTTTCTCTTCTGTAGATGAGACAGAAAAAACTCTGAGTTCCCTTGTAGACTAAATCTTGTCTCCAAGCTCCTGCAACAGGTTATGATCTACAGAGAAATTCGGGCCTGTTTTCTAACATCAACTTATTGTCTACAAAAATGGCTTGTTGACAATATCCGGAGAAAGAAATTATTGTCTACAGAACGCTGAGGATAATATTTTGTACAATTCCTGTACTGTCTACAAATCGAGGGGGGGTCCTGGGTAGACAATAACCTGCGGAAGGACAAAAACGTCCAAATAACAACTTAAAGGGGTACTTGTACATTCGTAGGGTTCCTAGGCTCCAGCTATGACACGAACATAGGGTATTTTGCTCCTCAAGAGTTTTTGCGCCTCCGACATTTACATACAGTAATATGTCCAGCAACTTGCAGAGAAAGATACAGATGCTGCTATTCAAAGAACTTCCGAGTGTGCAACTGCGCAGCTTCCGGCTATAGCATAACGCAAATCAATGTCAACAACTTACCCGGCTTACATGATCCACAAATAGTCCGCAGAATAGACTTTCAACATGCTGGCGATAAATACTACATCGAAGTATGCGATGTCACCAATGGGACCTACTCAACAACATGTAAGCATACTGTATGTTACGTATAGCACATTTAGGTATATACAGTAGCAGACAGGTTTTTAGGAGATAGAAATAAATATGTACAGTATTGTAGGACGTGTACAACAAAATCTTGCTGAGCAAAATATAGCCTACCTAAATGCTACATTACACTATTTTTTATTTTTATTGTACAGTACGTGGCTACTCAAGTTAGGTGTACGTACATAGTACAACAATAAATATGAAATGGTAATAATCAATAAATTTACCAACCAGTCCGAGTCCAACTCCAAGGCCAAAACTCATCAACCTATTATATTATTTTGTACGTACGTATGTCAGGTCCAACTACCACAACAACTGTAACGACTACTACTGCCATCACTACAACGGCAGGAGTAGCAGCAAGCACAACCACAGGGCCGATCTGTAGCGGAACCACTCTCACTAGCAGTATCATTCCAGAAAATATCAATGTCACATGCCCACCAGGTCATAAGATTTCGCCAAACTTCACAGTCCCTGTAACGCAAGCATCACTTACTGCCAGCTGTGTCTTCTTTGAACCCGCAGCAGATGCAGTAAGATAAATAAATAGCCTATATGTACATGTTTATAGTATTGAAGCTATGTAGGAGTAGGTACGGTATGTAGGCCTATATTGCAGTGTACATAAAAGAAAGTCTTCCACGAAGCTCCCACAAAAAGTCGTACACCCTGGGTCGATGTGGACAGTTTGAAAAATTCGAGCACTGTCTGTCTATGCGCCGCATGCAAAGTGCGGCGCGCGCGCTTAGACAGTTGCGAAAAGAAGCGTGGCGCGCGTTTCGCGATTGTCTATGCGCGCGCCGCAGTTTGCACGCGGCGCATAGACAGCGCCCGGATTTTTTCAAACTGTCCACACCGACCCAGGGTGTACGACTTTTGTGAGAGCTTGATGGTATTATCTATCTACCTACGTTACGTACAGTACCTGGGTAGGTAGGTATGTATCTACTGTTTGAAAAATGTACTGTACGTACAGTACGTAAAACGTACATAATCCTTCCATCGAGATGTTTTCTATTATTTATAGATTTGATCTTGAGTCCGTGCTGCGCAAATTTTACATAGTATATCTATATAGTACACATACAGTACGACTGTATTACTGCATCAAAAATATTTTAGCGTGGGGAGCGTGAATATACAGGGTAAGTATGTGTCTACTATTCGCAGCATGGGCAACCCGATTGACAACTCTCGCTGAACAGACTGTACGTTAAGGTCTCGGACGACAGTTCTCGGAGCCGTGGACTCCTAGACTACCAGCACATATAGACTACTGCGTGTAGTCGTACAACTCTTACTCGTACAATCCAAATTCCAGTTGTTTTCGTCCGTCTTCTTCGTTTCAGTTCGCTGTTACCGCTCTAGCCCGCGCGCCGCGCTCTGGCCACTCGTTTGCGGTCATCTACGTACTAAAATGCATGTACTCCTAGAATATTTCGCAGGTCTCCTGTAGCCCTGAGCCAACTGAAAGCGAGTTGAGAGGAGATCAAGATACCGATGGATAGCTTGTTACACGATCTCTTTGACGCGCCATATAGCGCCTCTTGAATCGGTCTATCTGTAGCGCTATTCCTGATTGAAACGCTAACTTTTTCAAACACGTTTTTTATGGATAACTTTGCGTAGAGGCAACGTAGAGAGGCGCCGTAGGTGCCTATCTATTCCTCTCGTAAAGACGCGTTGAACGGTATGCCTCATGTTAAAAAAAACCCAGCGGTTCCTTCGGAACACCCAAATCGCATGGTTTTTATGGTGTTCTTTGGCGTGTCGTACTGCGCCGAATACAGGAGCTTTGGCGCTGCAGTTTGGTGTACATGTAGAGGAAGAATGATACTTTATTCACATTATGACGGATCACTTTTATCTTGCGTACAACGGCTACGACGAAGCCTCAAAGTTGGCTCCGAAACTATAGTGTGAGACCTTAAGTACGTGTGTACGTACGTACGTAAATAATTCACTTTGCTACATTCAAACATGAGGGCTAAACGATTTTTAAGAAGTGCTATGTCGCTGGAGATTTGGGAAATGCAAGCGTGTTCGGGGATCCTGCTGTGACTGGGCTGAATGATTTCATTTACAATACCTTTCTCAAACCAACGGCTGGATGTGACTTCATTGGTGACCGACTTGCAGTTGGTGACATCTACAATGTCAGCTTTCGAGCAGTTTACAGGACCGTACTAATTTCTTACTATTGCATTTTCAGCAGCTCTTCATACAGTATTACCTTTCAATATACTATAGGCTCGGGGTTGTACGGTATTGGCCTGCGCACCCCATTACCCCAATAGGGTTTACGGTCACTTCGTTGCGGGTTTTTTGGTTGCGGACGTTTCGTTGCGGACATTTCGTTGCCGCGGTCACTTCGTAACTAGAACTTTGTTTGCGGGTACTTTCGTTGTGGTTTTTTCGTTGCGAACATTTCGT